>JAWPHD010012920.1:0-72275 GCA_037043455.1 Cyrtodaria siliqua
GGTGGAGCTAGAAACTGTATGTCGGAACAATAGGGGGCAGAGCTAGAAACGGTATGTCGGAACAATAGGGGGTGGAGCTAGAAACTGTATGTTGGAACAATAGGGGGCAGAGCTAGAAACGATATGTCAGAACAATAGAAGTGGAGCCAGAAACTGTATGTCGGAACAATAGGGGGCAGAGCTAGAAACTGTGTTGGAACAATAGGGGGTGGAGCTAGAAACTGTATGTCGGACCAATAGGGGGCAGAGCTAGATACTGTGTTGGAACAATAGGGGGCAGAGCTAGAAACTGTGTCGGAACATTATGGAGAGGAGCTAGAAAATGTATCGGAACAATAGGGGGCAGAGCTAGAAACTGTGTCAGAACAATAGGGGGCAGAGCTAGAAACTGTGTAGGAACAATAGGGGGCAGAGCTAGAAACTGTGTCGGAACAATAGGGGGCAGAGCTAGAAACTGTGTCGGAACATTAGGGGGTGGAGCTAGAAACTGTGTCGGAACAATAGGGGGCAGAGCTAGAAACTGTGTCGGAACAATAGGGGGCAGAGCTAGAAACTGTGTCGGAACAATAGGGGGAGGAGCTAGAAACTGTGTCGGAACATTAGGGAGAGGAGCTAGAAAATGTATCAGAACAATAGGTGGCGGAGCTAGAAACTGTGTCGGAACATTAGGGGGAGGAGCTAGAAACTGTGTCGGAACAATAGGGGGCAGAGCTAGAAACTGTGTCGGAACATTAAGGGGAGGAGCTAGAAACTGTGTCGGAACATTAGGGAGAGGAGCTAGAAAATGTATCAGAACAATAGGTGGCGGAGCTAGAAACTGTGTCGGAACATTAGGGGGAGGAGCTAGAATATGTATGTCGGAACAATAGGGGGCAGAGCTAGAAACTGTGTCGGAACATTAAGGGGAGGAGCTAGAAACTGTGTCGGAACATTATGGAGAGGAGCTAGAAACTGTATGTCGGAACATTAGGGGGAGGAGCTAGAAACTGTGGGAACTATCAATTATGAGACATGGTAAGTTGTTGTAACGCTTCGCATTATTTTCTTCAAAATCCTGACTTTTCAGTTTAGTTTAAACTTATTTATTTTACATCGATTGTAACGAAAGCTCTATGAACTTATTTGAATCACTCTCGATGTCTTCCTGGGTAGAACCAGTACTAAGCAATGCAGATAAAGTGTCTTGCTCAGGGACACAACGCATATGGCAATGACGGGAATCGAACCCACGACTTTTGGATCATGGGTCCAATGCTCTACCACTAGACCACAGCGCTCCACACTTTTCAGTTTGATGTCGCCATTGGGGCACCACACAGACCATATGAATGGCAGTGCCTAACTAGGTAGCTATTATATAACAGTGTGGAATTTAAAGTTGCCTAATGGAGCATTATAACATCCGTTTGCAAGGTTATGTGAAAAGCATTTTTTAGATGTCAGGTCAATATGACCTCGATCTTCTGCCAAACAACTGATAGGCGTCGTCACTGTTTAATCCAGAGCACTATTTCATGATTATAGTCCAAATAGTTAATGAGTTACAACCGAAAAATCATTTTTCATGATCAGGTCACAGCGGCCTTGACATTTGACCTCCAAACCATAAAATCAATAGGGGTTGTTGTTGCAAGATGGCAAGATGGATACTGTTTGTATAAAGTTCAAGATTATAGGTACAATGGTACATCTCAGATGGTCAGTTAACTGTGAACTTAACCTTTGACCTACTAACCCAAAAAATAACGCAAGTTGCTGTTCTGACATGGGTACTATTTCAAGTTTTAAGATTGCTTGTCTGATAAAAGTTACAGTGCGGAAAGTGTTTCTCAGAACTGTGTCATTGTTAAGTCGGAAGTGTTCTTGACCTAACGACCCCAAAAGCAAAAGGATTTCTCCTCTCACCAAAGGCAATGTACCTATGACATAATGAGTGAGCGTTATACTTCCTGAGTTATCACATTGAATGTGAATGCCCATATTGGGTCATGGTGACCTTTACCTTTGACCTACTAACCCCATAAGCAACTGGGTTCCTCCCACAAGGCCAATATGCCTTTAAAAGTTTCACATTGTAGGTGTACTAAATCAATCACTTGCAATATGTGTCCAAATGGTCTTTTTCACCTTGAACCATATTAATGAAGTTGTCGTACGTAATGTGTAGTTCCATTCAAGGTCATGGTGTGCCCTTGGCATTTGACCTGGTGACCCCTAAAGAAGAAAGGCTTCTGCTTTGGCCAAGGGTAAAGTACCTATGACGTTTTATGAGGATGGGTGTGATGCTTCTGAAGTTATCTCGCACAATGCATATTGCCACATGAGGTCACAACTCATCGGGTTGATCTTAACAAAAGGTTCATGACCTTGAAATGCTCTCCTGAAGATCTGAACTGCTAGATCTTGGAACGGTATAACTTTTTATATGTTTGTTATTATTTGAAGGGATAGTGTTTGTTAATCATTAAACAATAAGTAGTTTTTTTGTGGTCATGTCTGAATCCAAGCAGCCCTTACAGTTGTCAGAATAAAATTTCGGCAAATTTGAATTTTACTTAGGACCAACTAGACATCAATAGCAACATTCCTATAAAGTTTCATGAACATCCATTAGGTAGTTTTAGAGGAGTAGTGGTCACACGTTTTTCCTATGTAAGGCTATGCAAACAAAGATGTCTGCTGGCAGCCATATTTGATATCGAATCAAAAATTAATTTGTTTAGGACTAACTACATCATGCCAGTCGATCTGGTAAAGGTTCCAAATCAATACCCCTTACCTTATGGTTTTTGAGAAGTAATCGCCACAAAATTGTGCATCTTGAAATTATGGCAGAACCGATTTTTACTTTCGACCGACTAGACATTAAGAGCAACATTCCTATAAAGTTTCGTAAAAATCCTTCAAGTAGTTTCAGAGGAGTAGTCACAACAAGAATTTCATATATAACTCTATGTAAACAAAGATGGCCGCTGGTGGCCATTGAATCAAAATGATTTTCATCAAGGACCAACATTGTCATGCTGATCATTTCAGTAAAGGTCCCATATCAGTATCACTTGTAGTTTCAGAGGAGTAGTTGCTACAAACTTCTTTTTTAGAAATCAATTTTTAGCTTTGGTGGCCATTTTGGATATCACATCAATCTGAATTTTTGCTAGGATCAACTAGACATTATGGGCAACATTCGTATAATGTTTCATAAAAATCCATCCTGTAGTTTTAGAGGAGTAGCCGCAGCAAGATGGCCATGTATGACTTCAAATCAGTATCACTTATAGTTTCAGAGGAGTAGTTGCTATAAACTTCTATTTTTTAGCTTTGGTGGCCATCCTGGATTTCACATCAAACTGAATTTTTGCTAGGATCAACTAGACATTATGGCCAACATTCCTGTAAAGTTTTATGAAAATCCATCCAGTACTTTCAGAGGATTAGTCGCCACAATTTTTTTTATGGACAGACGACGCACCATTGTATAAGCTCTGCTGATTTGTGATCAGTAGAGCTAAAAACAATAGGGATCCACCTCTCACCTTGCCAATGTACATTTGTGTTTTATACTTTTAAAGTTATCACTCAGAATGCGTATTTCTATAAAGACGACCCTGACCTACTGACCCCAAATAGTATTATACACTATTCCAAGAGACTTTTTGACCTATTTAAATGGTGCCCCTTCCCAGATGCAAAAACCTGTATATCTTCCCAATTCTTGGGGTAAATATGAAATGAGCTTTCCATAGTTTGAATGTTAAAATAAATTCTCAATTCAGTAACTGATAGATATCTTACACTGTGCAAATGTTTATGGAAGGATGGACAACCCCATACCATATAACGTCCAGTTTTTCAAATGTGCATATAAAAAGATTAAATCTCACATTTCATAAGACTGATTTTTAATTTGAAATCATCCTGTCTCCTAATTTCCTAATTTGTTAATACACTGTAGTTATGGATCATTTATACATTCAACAAAATCCACCATTTTGAGCTTGCTTCAGAAAAATAATTATACATATTATTTGTAGGTAGATTGCAATTGTATGAACATTACTTTTCAATAACAAGTTATTTTGAACAAAGTATTGTCAATTTAAAAAACACGCTTATAGAGCTAAAATATATATATTTATAATCTTTTCACTGCGACAATAATGATAAAACATCTTACAAAGCAAGCATTAAATTATCGATTTACAATTTATATTATCGTACAATACATTTTAATCAATTACCAAAGAATTCCTTGGAGGAAAGAAATAAATCCATTTGGTAACATAAACACTGTTGAATTGGATATTTCTGTCGATTATATGATAAAACTTCTCTAGAAATCGGACACTGCAATATTCCACGCAATGGGTAAGAGAAACAAGAAAGAGAAAAATTCACCAAATCTTACCATTCGAGGGCCGTTCAAATATTACGTGAACATTTTTAATAATTATTACACTTTTATAGATCAAGTAAATTATATAGCATTACAGGTTTACATTTTCACATCAGTAAATTTCATACAATTGTTTGAACCAGATTTCAAGAAATACGAGTTTTTATAACCCCACTGTAGCCGTCACAGAGCATGTCATTTGTGTGCTAGAGGGCTGGCATGGCGCAGTCGGTAGCGCGGCCGATTTATAACCGGAGGCCCATGGTTCAATTCTCCGTGGTGCCACTGAGTTGCGTCGGTGTGTTCTTGGGCAAAACACTTTCCCTTAGCCTCGTCCGTCGGATGGGGATGTAAACCTGGTGGTCCCGTGTATCGGTCTATCCTCCGAGCACGTTAAACCATAGAAATCTATTCAATAATAAGAGTAGGGCACGGTTCCCGGATTCCTATGTATCCTTACCCTCTCTCTGGGGCGGCTCTAAATAACCTATTTTGTGTTGAGCCGTTAAACAACATTCAATTTCATTTGTCTGCTATGGCTTCGCCGAAAACAACCTAACGTTATAAATTATTAAAAATCCTAGAAATAACAGATGTAACTATTATTTAATTATCTTATTGTCTTATTCATAGTTTGCATTAAATAGCTTTTTTACGGAATTGTTGAATAATCACGTTTTATAAGTATATCAACTCTTCGGAAAGAGATCATACCAATTCGATCGAGATTAGCATAAATATTCAAAATATTTAGAAAAATATTCAAAATATTTAGAAAACAAATAGATAGTCATTCCAAAAGACATGTTTATTGAAAATATATCGGTATTCTTAATTTATTAACATACATATTTTGAAGAAAATATATAAGATTTTAAAAGTGTATGTTTTTGTATTTCATTTTTGTATTAAACATTTTGTTTTATTAAAAGTTCATATTCATTAATATTTTATTAACATTTTAGTGCTCCGCGATTCTTCCGACGTCGTCAATTTCAACTTAAAAGCAAGGAAGTGTTCGTCTACTTATTTATATTTATCATAGTTCTCCTTGTTCAATATTCATAAATTGTCATAATTGTACTTTTGGAATACCAGTGACAATGCTACTTTAGTTTTGTGTATTTGTGAGACGATTTTACTTTTATTTAGAAATTCCCGAAATGCAGTTATGAAATACAGACGTCACATTTTGAACTGCTCCGTAGATGGGTTTCTCGACCTATTAAACGTAATTAGACATGGTATCGATTTTTTGTTTAAATCATTTGATTTCTTATGATTTGGATTACAACATATATGCATCTTAAACGTTTACATCAATAAAAGAGTGCAATATCGAAAAAGTCCACGTATTATTTGAACGGCCCTCGTATAACCAAATAATCTACCTAATGATACAATTAACTAATAGATAGAGTCTGGTCTCAGCGAGTTGGTTTATTTATTTAAACACCGACATGGGCGTAGCCCATCAAAGTTTTTAAATAACCAACGAGGTCCATGACGAGGGGCATAATTCCGTGAGATTAGAACTCATGCTGTCATCTATCACATGTATGTATTTTTTTTAATTAAATTTTGGTCCCCCACTCTAAGAAGTGAAATTTACTTTACCCCCACCCACTTTAGAAGTAATTTAAAAAAAAGACCCACCCCACCATAACTTTTTTTTTTATAGTGTCGTCCTTGATAGTCCTGTATAGAACCGTTCTTTTTAACCATACCACCCTCCCAAGGACAGCAGCCATATGTATAATGTACCAATACAAATTACGAAGAAATAGTACATGTCTTGGGTAATAAATATTCCTGTTACCCTGGCAGGAGGACAATAATTGTATATTAATACTACAATAATTAGCAAAAATAATTTGTTCATTTGATACGGCAATATAAATTTAATACAGAATTTCACAATTCATGTAATTTATTCCTCAATCTCCAAAATACTAGATATTGTTTTGTGTCCAACCCCACGAAGGGTTATTCCATTAAAACTGGGACCCCAGGAAGGCAATTTAACAAACATCTATGGGTGAACCCTATTTTCTGAAATTTGTTTACATAAACTAAATTTTGCATTGTGGGTGTTAAATTTCAAGTGCCTTCCTGGGGTCCCATGTATGCATTTTTAATGGAATAGCCCTAAACAGAAATATGCCAACAATAATCCATATCCCCTTCCATAATATTCTCAGATAAAACCAAGCATTTGGTTTGAACGTCTTTCTCGTCTATTAAAATGTAAGTCTCTTTGGACAAGGATGAATAATATTTTAAGGTTGTTGTTGAAAGCTATTAAAAGCAGGGTCTTTTAAGAACGACCGCCATCGTGCATGATAAAAATAATGCAAGGTAGTCCAAAACGTTTCAATTTAATTGGGCATTACAACGCACCAACACAGAAAGGTTATATGGCGCCAACAAGAATGAACATTCCAGGCCCACTCTCCATGTACATCTAGATTAAAACATGCAGAATGGACCTAGAACCTTCTTACCTGCAGTGTCTGCAAGTTCTATTGCAAACACTCAACTTTTGTGTGGGCATCGACATTTTAATACCAAACTGGTTTATATAAGTATCTTTATCAGCAATTATGTGCTGGCTGTTAATATAACTGTTTGACGTTATATAGCCCATATAGTGTGTTTGTTCAAAGTAAAACTTTTGATAGTACCGGTAGATTTGTTTAATAAACTTCAAATTTCCTTGCAATGGACTTTCTTGAACTTGTCAAAATAAAACTGTTATTATTCCAGTTACAAATACATAAGAGATTATTTAACTGCTGGAATCGATTATAAGGAAATCCTTCAGATGGTAGACGTGTGGTTATTTTTACGAACAAGCTTATGGAGCGAGTGAAAAAAACAAAACACGTTTAACAAGGGCTTCTAAAATTTTAAAATGCAAATCGGTCCAGGTTTTTCACTGCCGTAAGAATCGCACTTATTTTGAAAAAATCAGTAAAATCGCCGTACCCCACCCACCATGTATTTTTTCCGTTTAGTCATTGATATAGAGAGACTAAGAGAACTATCTAAAATGTATGTTTGTATTATATTTGTATTATTTATAACTTACTTTATCACAATTTGTACATTTTAATGACTGACATCATGTCTTCGCTTTACTGAATGAATAATTTTCACTCAATATTAAAATTGTTGATCATTTGAGAAATTGAACCGGAAGTGTTTAATAAAACGGGTAGGTATAAAACGCAGACTAACACGCGCGGACTAGCGGATTATATACGATTTTACATAAATTTAGAATATCGTTTTTCATCAATTAGCTTAATTAATACCAAATGTTACGACTAACGCAAACAATTTCGGTCCGACTTAAAAAACTAACGGTGTCAAGTTTGATCACTTTCCTTAATTAATGTCATTAATATTATACTTAAAGTTATTGTAAACAAAAAATCAAACAAACAATTAACACATCTCAGTATTTTTATTTTTTTTAATGACGCAAACAAATTTCAGTCCCAGCTTTGGCTACTTAAAAAAAACAACGACAAAAGCAAACAGGCTAACTAACACCTTACGACTAACGGTATATCAAAGAAATTACAGACGGTAACACTCGCTTCAGTGAACCGACAGAACGCGTGATATACTTTCACTGATCACACATCAAAGGCATGCAGTTTAGGCTATACTCTTCCGGAAAACTCCCTACTATCGGTAATGGTTTAGTCCAAATTGACCAAATTGACCTACTTTCGCACAGCGAGTGACAAACAATCGTGTTATGGATCAAAGAATATTGCCGCAAGGCATATTTTAGGATATCAGAAGGAGTGTGAAGGCCAATTGTAGATTTTTTAACGACCGATAGATAAAATATCTGGGACCGATTTAAAAAGAGATTTTGAAAAGAAAAACGGTGAGGAGAAACAGATTTCGGTCTGGGAACCGATAAACCGGCGATTTTAGAAGCCCTGACGTCTACCATCGAATGAAGGATTTCCCTATAATCGAAGCAAGCAGTTAAATAATCTATATACATGTTCAAACAGTTTATGTACGATTTTAACCGAAAGTATTCACTTTATTGACGGATGACGTCGACGTCAGCAACCCTATAATGACGTTATGACTCAATGGCACAGTTAATTATTTTTGTGTTCTGAGTTAGTTAATATTTAGTGATTATGAATATTCTTTCTCCGAGAAATCCCAATCTTTCACCCATAGAAATGTAATAAATGGAGATAACACATTCATTAATATATATCATACAAAATAGTTTTTAAAAATAACTGATTGGAAGTGACAATGATTAAAGGGGGTACATCAGCTTTTGGGAATAAACACATCAGGTTTTGGGGACACATTAAAAAAAAGAAGAAAAAAGAAGTATTTTTTTGTTTATGAAAAGATGGATTTAAAATGTGACATAATCCAAAGATATAGATCGAACAATAACAGTCCTATAATAAGGGATAATAATTAAAACCACTCTTATCAGCCATAGAGGAATCTGCAAGTAATAAATAGCCGTCACGCAGACCACCTCGGCGATATGACGCTCCCGTTGCAATGCATTGCATGTTTTTTTACCGCCAAGTTTAAAATAGCTAAACCAGGTGTGTAACCATAGTTAGGAAAGGAAATGCCTTTTTTATTTCATATGCCAACATACTTCACATTTTCTGTGCTGTGGCCATCCGTAATAAATTGTTGGTTTGCTGTGCTCCGACCTATTCAATAAAAAGAGCTCTACCCAAAACTTTTTATTACAATTCTTTTAACTTTTTTTTTGTTGTTGCTATTTTAAGACTATTTTTCCGTCTTCGGAAAAAAAAAAAAATCACCTACTTACCTACCCAACTAAAACCTTTTGGGTCGGAGCACAGCAAACCAAAAAAAAATTAAGGATGGCCTGGCCTCAAGGTTTCACCTTAGATCATATTACATAAATAATAACAAAAAAATACCATTCCTGATGAACCTCCTTCAAACATTTCATTGCCTTGCTACTTAATTTATTTCAACTTCCAAATAGCTTAAACTATTGATAAATATAAAATTCTAATAATAAATAAGTCGTGTGTTTGTTCAAAGTTAAAACAAGTATTTGTTCATTTGAAAAAACAAAATTTGCAAAATGTAAGTTTTTATGGCATAGTGATTTTCACAGTGCACCGATTTGTTCTTAGGCCTCATCTTTGATCGCATTTATATATTAACAGCTTATCTAACATTTTTCTTGCGATTTCCACCCTCTTAAACAAACAAGTAACACAAATCCGCAAAAATGACAAAAGATAATACATATAGGTACATGCAGACTAAGAAGTTCATTACATTCTGACACCGTCTTCAGACACCAACAATACTGCCAGCTATAAGCTGTGGCAGCTCAATAATGTCGTCTTCATCTAGAGAGCTGCTACTCCCAGTGCTGCTGCCCATGCTTTTTGTCTTCTTTTTAGCAGACATGTCCATGGAATAGTACTCTGCCATCATCGATTTGTCCGACAAATGATCACTCACGCCTCCTGAAGAATCCTTTTCTTCTGTGATTGCCGCACTTCGAACAGTTTTTTCCATAAAATCTCGTTTTGAAAGATGATAAGCACGCACTCTATCAGACATGATATCGCTAGGCACCATTGAAGATACCTTAGATTTTGTGATTGGTTCACTCTCTACAGGTCTTATAAAATTACGCTTCGAAATATCATAATTGCGTAGTTTGTCTGTAACTGATTGGAATTCTTTTTCGGAAGACGATAAGTTAAGCAGGACACGTTCGTTTTGCACAGTGATATTTGAAGACGAAATGGAGTGCCGAAATTTCGTGAAATAGGAAGGACTGAGATTTAACCCCGTATTGCAGACACCTTCAGAAGTTGAAGATCCAGAGCTAGACCCAGAGAGAGAGGATTGAACCTTTTCTCGCAGAGCTTGTTTTAAACATTTGTCATTTTTGTCCGATCTCGAACCACATTTAGGCGAATCATTGTTCTTGCTTTTTTCAAATATCTGCTCAATGGGACAATATTTGCCACCACAATCAGACTTTGTCATATCACTAAGAAGGTCTTTGTACAATGCGTCTACCTTCTTTGGGCCAGCATTTGATGCTAGAGAAACTTTTTCAGAGCTTTGTTGAGGATTTGGGCAAGTATTCTCGCCAACAGTTTGCGGCACTTGTGTCGCTGCATCTGGGATTACGACCATCTGCCTCGTCACCCTGACTGTATCATCAGCTTTCTGCTCATCTTGTCTGCTAGACTCAGGGTCATTAAGTTTAACAGCTGGTGCCGACTGAGAAGTGACGGCCCCTTTTTCTGGTGTGTATGCCATTAATCTGGTCACTCTGACATTATTGTCCACAAGCTGCCTCGTCCCCTGCAGAGTCCACACCACACCAGCACCATCTTGGTATGAAGCGTCGGCTGAAGTTTTACTCAACTTTGATGCTGCGTTATCGTCTATAGATTCTGCTGCAGGTTTCTTTTTCAAAGAATTAGGGCCGTCAGTTTGTGAAACGCTTTTGCTTGTAAGTTTTGATATTAATATAGGAGTGTCAATCTGTGAATGATTTTTTCTTGTAACTGTTGATGGAGTGTTCTGTGTATCGTCAGATTTTTCAGTACAGGGTTTAACTGTTGACTTTCTAGCAGCGTCAGGTATGGGACACCATAATCTACTACCAGGCCTGTAATTTTTCAGCTTTTCCAAATTTCTAGCAGCACGAGGCTTTTTCATATCCTCTACATTTGTAGCAGTCGATTCATCACTTTCTATATTTGTGATCACAGAGCTGCTTCTAAGATCAGGAGTTTTAACACTTATTGCTTTCGCTGCACTTTGGCAATTATTATTCATCTTGCTGTTAGATGTCCTTTTGTTTACATCCGAATCTTTAAAATCGCTAGTCTTAACAAAGTCAAAACTGAATGCAGGTCGTTTCTGAATTGTTGGAGTGATTTGACTCTCTTCTGCAATGTCCTGAGAGATCTCACTACCTGATTCTATTTGTTTTTTAAAGGAAGATCTGGTTGGAGTGCTTAGTAGCGATGATACTTCATATTCCTTGGAGTCGTCCCCAATTTTGAGCGGAACTCGCTGCCTCAGATTTTTAGCTGGAGAATCGCACAGCTCCTCTGTCATATTAATAACCCCAGACTTCTCTTTAAAGTCTGAACCCGAATTCTGATCATTCTCCAAGTTATTTTTTTGTTTGGTCGTATTATCAATTCCCTCCTTTTTAGTTTTAGACTTTGATTCAAAATTTAGATGCTCAGATGGACTGTGACTCTGATCACTCGCATCACGCGTCTTTCTTCTTATACTTCCTGTTTTGTCTTTTATGTTAATTTCCAAATTCTTGTTTTTCGGTTTTATCATATCAACAATGCTTTTTTTCTTCATTTGGGACTCTGAGCCTTTGTTTTTGTTTTCCAGTGTTGGAACATATGAATCGATCATTTTCCTTGTTAGACGAACATTACTTTCTAAATTTGTGAGTAAGTCACTACATATTTTATCATTCATATCAATTTCCAAGTTTTTCAGTTTATAATTTGTCACATTAACAATACCGCCTTTCTTCGCTTGAGACTCAGAATCTTCTTTTACGTCTTCAGATCTTACAACACGTGAATCAATCATACATATTTTATCGTTCTTTTCAATTTCCAAATGTTTGGGTTTAACAATGGCGTCTTTCTTCCTTTGAGACTCAGTATGTTCTTTTACATCTTCAGATCTTACAACATGTGAATCAATCACATTTCTTGTTGAATGGACATCTCTTTCAACATTGGTGAGCAAGCCCTTACAAATTTTATTGTCCAAATCAATTTCCTTTTTTTTTGGTTTAGATTTTGTCACATTAACACAGCCATCTTTGTTTGTTTGAGACTCAGGATCTTCTTGTATGTCTTCAGCTGTTACAACACTTGTATCGACCATATTTCTAGTCAAACGAACATCACTTTCTAAATTTGTCAGCAACTCCAACTCATTGTTCCATTCCAAGTTAGGATTTTCATTACATCCTTTTCTATCACTCATATCTATTTCTAAGTTTCTCGGTTTCAGCATTCCGTATTTCTTACTTTTCATCAACACCACTCTTGGCGATCTTATAACCAGTTGTTTTCCTTTCCACTCTATGATCCTTGGTCGCTTTGGTGATTTCTTTGCCACTATTATTGGCGAGCTTTTCAGAGAAGATCCTTCGGTGCAATTTTTTCTCTCGTTCCCTTCTAAATCGTTCTCCTTTACATTTGAGACTACTTTTTTCAGCCAACTTGTCAAAGTTGTCTGTGACTTATCATTTTCTAAAGATTTTCTTTTTCGATTGTGTTGCTTGCTTTTCTTTTCGCACGCAGAAACTCCAAATGACATTCGTTGCTCCTTCAATCGTGGACTTCCCCTCTCAGCTTGTGTTACCGACAACGAGTATCTTTTCTTGGGAGAAACAATTTTTCTTTCTATACTCCTTCCTCTGTCTAATCTATTCTCTATATCTTCAGATGCAGAGGCACTCAAAGCAGCAGCTTTGCACTTCTCTCGTCGGACGCGACTCATCCTGGCTTTCATCTTATTTTTTCTAGAAGGTGAGCACCATATCTGGTCTAATCTTTTTTTCTTTTTTACACCATTACTAGGTACTGTTTCTGACAAGATTTTATCTTTTAACTTTTGTAGAGGCATGTTTTCATCAAAATTTATATCTTCTATGGCAAGGGAGATAGACGCCCTTGTATATAGAGATCCCTCTCCACCACATTGTGTACTACTTTCTTTTGAAATTATTTTTTTCACTTTCTTTGTTTCCGGCGATATATTCAAAGTTTTTGGACTCGCTTCCCGTTTCCTTTTCATCTGCTCAGGTTTAGAAGAAGAGACAGTTGATGATTTGTGCATCGGTTTCAGACTCATTCTGGGAGACACTGAGGGCAAACTTTTGCGCTCTTTTGGCGGAGGTCTGGACGAGGCAGGAGAATTGTGATCAGACGAGAGAATAGTTTGTGGCAGACCAGTTTTACGCATCGTGTCCGAGGGCCCAGGGTAAGGACTACCATGTTTAGGACTGCCAGGTGAACACGAGAGATCTGATTGTGGGGATCCCATTGACTTTCTCTTCGCTGGTGATTTCAAAGCCTTTTCTTCTTCTTTTCCTGTAAAATGCAACACATTTTAAAGTCAACATCACTTTTTAAAGGACACATGCAAATTTTAAAGTTTTCATCAAGCATTTAAATTAGTACATCCATTTGTCAATCCCGTTTTATCTCGATTTCATACCTGCTTCCATATAATTAAATGAAAAGTAAATAACATTTCGAGTTTTTATTTTTCATTGTTATTCTTCCATAGATTTATATTTATTATTGGTGCAATATAATCAATAACTAGTGATATGCAAAAACAATTTGCTTTGAATTATTCAAATAATTATAAAACAGTCAACTATAAAGTTTAAAGACAGGTGGTGCAATCGCTCATGAATTATGGAGCAGAAACTTATTTCATCACAGTAACTTGGACCTTTGACCCAAAGATCAACATTAGGGGTTATCCTCTCAACAAGGACAAGCAAGTTAGGGCTGTTCCAGAAATTATGACGTCCCACCCGCAGACGGCAAACACTTATTTTTTACATGGGTTGCCGTATTTTTAAACAATGGATATACACAGGTCGCCGTGTTTATATTATATTGAATTACATTGGTTTTTGTTCAAAACAAGAGGCCCAAAAGGGCATTTGGACGCTCTACTGGCTTACATGGCTCTTATAAACATCAATTAAGCGAGTAACTTCAATTTACGATTTTTTTGAGTTTTGGGCAAAATACAGCATTTTTAAATAAATCAAGGGCCATAAATAAAACAAGAGGTCAATGACCTTGAAGCTCTACTGATTGATTTTGATTTCAGGAAGTAGTCGCTACAGACTTGTTTTTTGAAAATCTATTTTTAACCGTGGTGGCCTTCTTGAATTTTCGGTCGACCTGAAATTTTGCTAAGATCAATAAGACATGAAGAGCAACATTCCTGTGAAGTTTCATGAAAATCCGTCAAGTAGTTTCAGAGAAGTAGTCGCTACATGTTTTCATTATATAACTCTATGTAAACAAAAATGGCCGCTGGCAGCCATGTTTAACGTCAAATCAAAACGGTTTTCGACAAGGACCAACATCATGTCATACTGATCATTTTAGAAAAAGTCCCATATCAATATCTCTTATTGTTTTGAAGAAGTAGTCGCTCGAACTTATTTATTTTAAATCTATTTTTAGCTGTGGCGGCCATCTTGAATTTCCGGCCGACCTGAAATTTTATCTTGGATCAACTAGACATCAAGAGCAACATTCCTGTGAAGTTTCATGAACATCCGTCAAGTAGTTTCAGAGGAGTAGTCGCTACAAGTTTTTACTATATAACTCTATGTAACCAAAGATGGCCACTGGCAGCCATGTTTAACGTCGAATCAAAATAATTTTCCACAAGGATCTACATCATGTCATGCTGATCATTTAAGAAAAAGTCCCATATCAATATCACTTATAGTTTTCAAGAAGTAGTCGCTACAAACTTATTTTTTAAAAATCTATTTTTAGCTGTGACGGCCATCTTGAATTTCCGGCCGACCTGAAATCCGCCAAGTAGTTTCAGAGAAGTAGTCGCTACAAGTTTTTACTATATAACTCTATGTAAACAAAGATGGCCGCTGGCAGCCATGTTTAACGTTGAATCAAAACGATTTTTGACTAGGATCAACATCATGTCATGCTGATCATTTTAGAAAAAGTCCCATATCAATATCACTTATAGTTTTCAAGAAGAAGTCTCTACAAACTTGTATTTTAAAACTCTATTTTTAGCTTTGGTGGCCATCTTGGATTTCACATCAACATGAATTTTTGCTAGGATCAACTAGACTTTATGGGCAACATTTCTGTAAAGTTTCATGAATATCCATCCAGTAGTTTCAGAGGAGAAGTCGCTACAAATAAAAGTTTACGGACAGACGGACGGACGGACAGACGGACGCCGCACCACGGCATAAGCTCTGCTGATCTCTGATCAGTAGAGCTAAAAACTGGTAAAGTTTGGTAAAGATCAGATGAAAAATGAAGGCCCTATCATATTAATGAGGCAAAATATAGCATTTTTAACAAAATCAAGGGCCATAACTCCGCTGTTACTGGTCCGATCTGACTGGTTTTCGAACTCGTCCGAGCTGTCATTGATATTAACAATCTCTTAAAGCTTGGTAAATATCAGATGAAAAATGAAGGCCCTATTGTTTTAACGACTATCTGGCTGGTTTTCAAACTCGTCCGAGCTGTCATTGATATTAACAATCTCTTAAAGCTTGGTAAAGATCAGATGAAAAATGAAGGCCCTATTGTCTTAACGACGATCTGGTTGGTTTACGAACTCGTCCAAGCTGTCATTGATATTAATAATCTCTTAAAGCTTGGTAAAGATCAGATGAAAAATGAAGGCCCTATTGTCTTAACGAGGCAAAATATAGCATTTTTAACTAAATCAAGGGCCATAACTCAGCTGTTACTGGTCCAATCTGGCTGCTTTTCGAATGTGCATGAGCTTTCATTGATATTAACACTCTGGTAAAGTTTGGTATTGGTTGGATGTAAAATGAAGGCCCTAGCGTCTTAACGAGGCAAAATATAGTTTTTCAAACTAAATAATTCTATTATGGTATCAAAAAGATCTTTTTCAGTTCTACAGTTTTTACTAAGTTTTCTTCCAAAAATTGGTATAATAAAGCAGGGAGTAAGTATACACATAAACAAGTATCTTCCAGCAAGGGGCCCAGTTGGCTCCTATACCAAAAATGTTAAGCTTCATCCCTGAAATTTATGAGAAGTTCAAAATGAATTGTATAGAATTTTATTTTGATATACAGGGGTGGCCGTATAAAAAGTTAATGGAATTACATGGGTGACCGTGTACAATTTTAATTAACAAAAGGTGCCTTCTATGGGGGGACGTCATAATTTCTGAAACAGCCCTTATAGTCTGAAGAAAGTGGGTGTAATATTTCACAAATTATTGACCAGAAATAATGTTTCATTATCAAGTCACGACCTTGACCGTTGACCCTCAAATCAGTAGCGGTCATTTAATAAAACTATTAAATTTGAAAACAGTGAATAAAAATCCTTTAAATGATATGGAACATAACCCACATGTATTTCATTATTGGGTCACAGTGACCATGAACTTTAACCCACCGACCCCAAAACCAATAGGGATCATCCTCTTATCAAGGACAATCAATGTATAAAGATTGATGACTGAGTGCATTTCTTCACAAGTTATAAAGTGGGAAAGATTTATCAGGTCACAGAAACTTCGACCTTTGATCTACTGACCTCAAAATCAATAGGGATCATCCTCTTATCAAGAATATTTATGTTTACAGTTTGATGACTGGGTGCATTCCTTCACAAGTTTATGAGCGGATACGATCTTTGACCTACTGACCCCAAAATCTACAGGAGTCATCCTCTTATACACGACAATCAACATATAAAGTTTAATGACTGGTTACATTCTACATTCTATAAAACTATACATTCTATAGTCAACTATAAAACTGACTCAGAAGACTTATAATTTCATGTATCATAATGACTTATGTTTGATAAAAGTAAAAATAAAACAACTCTTTAATAGTAATTTTGCAATTCAACTTTTTATAAACAATGTAACTCAAAATTGAAACAACCTGAAAATAACCACTGAACTTACTGTTGTAGGTTTGTGACAAAATCCATGAGCTTAAAAAGAGTTACTGTTCTTGATTTTATTAAAATCAATTAACCATGCTTATTTACTTTTAACAGTTTTATGGAGTTTTTGTAATAGGACGCTTTTTTTTGAAAAATACTAAGTATTAGCTGTCCCTATATTGGTGTACAGTGAATAAAAATGATCTTAATTAATGTCCCTATCCCACCATCAAATTTTACAACAAATGTACACCTTTTTTAAACCTACTGACGACGAGGTATACATATAACTCATAATTATATATTTTGAGAATCCGAACTATATAGAAAATATAAACGGCTTTAACTAGCCAGGCCAAACACCAAAACTGGAGCGTAATAGTTAGTTACCAACCCATAATTCATTTTACGTATATATTCAATCACGAGTATTTTAAGAAACATTGAATAAACCTATACTTTGAATCCGGCACGTATACATTAGTATATGACCTGAACACAGGGATAGCGTTTTGATAAACGGTTTTGTAGTGTAAATTTGCCGTTATCTGGCAGGTTAGTTTCTTTAAGCAGCATTTTTCTTAAAAGGATTTGTCACCCCTAACAGTAAGAAGTTTTTTCCCCCCGACGAGCCTTGGCATGTAGGAGTCTTTTTTACAATGTATCTACCTGGTACTGACCTCTTTGATCGACAGCTAGGCAGTCCGGACAGATGTCCTGTTTCTTCAATTTGAGAAGGTATTTACAGGCAATATGGCTGCCTGTCGATCCACAAAAGTCGCACAGGATAACCTCCCATTTGCTAAAGTAAACGAATAAGATATACATGTTTGTTTTTGAAGAGCTATTTAACAAAATACTTGACCTGTACCTATTTATCTACAAAATATATTCTAATTTGTACTACAATTCTTTTATTACAGCACATCTTGCGCTAACCACTACTTCAACTAATGCACTAAAGTCTGCAAATGTTTTAGGATCTCGGGTGAACCAAAACTGTCGCTAAAGTACAACCTATAAACAGCTGTCTTCTGAAAAGTTAAATGCTAAAAATGTGAAAATTCAGTTCCTCGAAGTGACCATTTATTGGCATTTCTTTTAAGTAACATCAGCAATTACTGGATGGAATTTAATTACTGTTGCCTTTTTTAAAAATGAATTATTGTCAGCTATTTCGAGTCTGTGGAACCATTTGATTTTTGTGCGATGATCACATACAAAATAATAGTACCACAAATGTCTGCCTACCTGCCGTCTTTATCATAGTTTCTCCCCTCGGCACACTTGCACTTCTGGGCATCACAATGGCGGTATCTCTCCAACAACTCCTGGAATGCATGGGGCTCTGTTTCCCAGGATGCATCTCTGTAGAAAGTACCGAAGAAATACATTATGCTGAGGGGTGAATGCTGAACTATTGTAACTATATTTGAACAAAGAACAATGTGCAGTGGTTTCTCAATGAGCCCTACATTGCAGTCTTGGGCTGCAAAAACTGTATACCTTTTAGGCTTTATAATTACCATTTGAAGTTTCTTTTTCCCCCCCCCCATCACTCTTCACTGCATTCTTATTTAGTTATCCTCCTGTGGATGGGGACTGAACCAAGCAGACTGTGTCTCAGATTATCCTAGGTTAAAAGAACCATAGACATATATTCGATAGTAAGACAGTCCAGACTCTGTTGTATCTATACCATTTGGACGTCCTATGGTATAAAGGCGGAAGGACTATAAATCCTAGAACTACACACACTCGATAGTAAGAATGTGTACATTTCCCGCATTCCTATGCTTTCTTCCCCTCTCTCATGGGGGGCTCGAAATAATCTTAGAAAATGTGTTGATGTGCCATTATCGATTCTCAATTCAGTAATAAACTTACTGGTAACAGATGGTGCAAACTGAAGCATTAATAAGCAGACTTACTGGTCAGGTATATAGATGCCGTATGTGAGCATTTCATGCTGGAATTCATCTTTGTTGTTACAGAGGGGACACTTGAAGAAGTAAAGGCCAGCTGATGCAGCATATCTCTGTAACACACCAACATATATTGTAAATATATTCAACAACTGTAATGCATACCAATACATTGTAACAATATCCAACAACTCAATCATAACAGTAAGATTTGTTAAAAACTGGGTGACTGAAACAAATTGTTTTACCATTTTTCTATTTGATACAAAACTGCAGTGACTTACTAAACAGGCAGTCTCTGAATGTATTTTTTTTAGAAAATCATTGAGCATACACATTTTTACATATTAACTCACTGGTTTTAGCAGTGACCTCCACAACAGGTCAGAGCTAACGCTACACTATTTATCTAAATCATACAAGCTTTCAATATATTTGCTGTGACACCAAACTTCATGTTAAGGCCACCAATAAATATTGCTGATGTGACTTTTCCTAAGGCCAAAAAAAAAAATACCTGTGTTTCCGGTGGCCCGACCGACCCTATTTTTAAGGGGCCGACCCTAAAACTTTTTATGAAAAAAAAAAATATTTAAAAAAAAAAAAAAAAAAAAAAAAAAAAAAAAAAAAATATTTTTGTTTATTTGTTCTGAACAATGATTTATCACCATATATCGAGGTAAACTTACATCACAGAGAAACTTTCAGCTGTATCATCAACTTGTATGGGGTTTATGTGATAAATACATGTAGAATCTCACAATATCTTGCTCCAAAAAAAAAAAAAGAAAAACAAAAAAAAAAAAAAATGCCTACCTACCGACCCTACTTTTTCAGAGCATGCAATAGGAAACACACCTATTTTTTTTTTTGGCCTAATCATGAAAAAGGACTCTACCCAAAACTTAACTAGAACTGTGTCCGGAAGGACCATCTGATATGCACCCTCTGAAACCATGGAGGTGTACCTGTGAAATGTCATGCATGTTGAAGAGTAATAGAGTGGACAAGGCTTTTCATTATCAGTTCATGGTTACCTTGAACCCACAAACCTCAAAATGTATAGGGGTTGGACAGTCTGCATGTGGCTACAAATCTTTAAGAGTTATAAAGCGGATAAGGTTTTTCATTATCATGCAATGGTGACCTTGACCCTAAAATGTAAAGGGGTCATCATTGTCTCATGGACAATATAACGGTCAAGTTTCAGGAGTTTCAAAATGACCCACAATACTTTCTTCATAAATGACATAACAAGCATTTACTACCTGAACACAATTACGATGATACCAGTATTTTCGGCAGCACGGAGCTCTAACCGTCTCGTTAGAGGGGGCTGTTGTCACACTGTTCATGCATATTGAACAGACGGCACTCGAATCAGGATCAGCTGGAAAAATTTGCTGAGGTCTATGGGCAGGGCAGAATGAACTGTAAAACAATAACTATATGCATTTAAACATTGTACATGCCATATTGACATTTTTGTTGTTGACTGCCGTTTCATATTGACATTTAATGTTGACTGCCATTTCATATAGACATATTTGTTTTAAGAGATAGAACAACAATCAATAATCTAAAGAGATGTTTCCGTAGAAACATAAAATCATAACTCAGGCGAATTTGTTCAACAAACAGATAAATGTTTGTTACAAATGGGTAAGTTCACAAATAGACCACTATTGCTGCATGGTGTAATACTAAGCCCAGACTGTTATATTAAAGTCGTCCCTTAAAAACCCATAACTTATCTAACCAGCCCCTTTCATAATATTCTTGCACCTATAGATTTACATTTATTTGAAAACCATAGAAAAATCAGCATTACTCTAATATAGTACAGTGTCAGTATGGGAACAGAGCCATGATATTGCCAATCCTGAAAAATAGCAAGTGACCCCACCAACGTAGCCCCTTGTCACAGCTCATGAACACATTATTTACAGCTGCTACCAGGAGACAATGGTCGCCATGAACACCATACTTTTCAAAAATAAATGAGTTTCTCTGAAACTGTCTGTCTGTCAGTCTGTATGTATGGGGTTTAATATTGTTTTTTTAACCATCGTTCCATCATGTCATGAGGGGTCTACTTGTAGCAGTGAGCTCAAATCTTCAACTTTATAGTGATGCCACACCGGAATACCATGACATTGACACATGACATGATGCCCCACCCAGTTACACTATACCGACACCACACAGTCCTAGAACTAGCCTTAATAACGCGTGGCAAGCAAGGGAGCTACTAGTACCATTTTTAGTCTTTGGTATGACCTAGCGAGGGATTGAACGACCTCACCTCCCGATTACGAGGCGGATGCCATTGTGACGATATTGAAAATATCGATCGATTTGTTTATCGGAACAGTAAAGTACAAACAGACATGTTATGTTTTAATAAACAAATGTATTTAATAATAAAGTAAATACGGAAGATAGATAGGAAACTTGAAATAGAAAGAAAAGAAATATCCTGGAGTGTTAGACAATCACTCAATACTAATATAAATACTTTCTATTTTGAGTTAACAGACTCAAATGTCAAACACTGTACAACGTTATATGATTCAACGGTCTGCAGGATAGAATTTAGCACATGGGAACTTCTGGTTACCATCCCAGTCAGACACAGCTCTGGGAATAAGTGACATTCTCAAGCTTACACGACCATCTTTTGATTGTTTTTTTATTGTATGGTGTGACGGGGAGATGGCTTCCTGACCCTCCTACATGTATGTTGGGAAATAAACAGTTTTTTTATGACTACGTGACCACCACATGCAAGAAACCAATCTGAGATTTATCTGCATCATGCTCTAACTGAAGATGTTAAATAACGAAGTTTATATTAATGGCCCAATTTAAGTTTAAAGAAATTCAAATGGAATCATCATTGAAGAAATGATCAAACAGTGTTTTGTTTATACCTGAATGTGTCGAAGAACTGATGCAGTGTGCCGCTCTGACGTCCACAGCCGAGGTGAAACATCTTCTTACAGTTCCTCACCACACAGCCAATAGTTGCTCCATGTATCTTGCAGTAGCTACACCTCTGAGGGTGAAACAGAACATGCACATTTTTTAAAGCTGTTTTCAAAATAATGATTAAATTATAAACATATATTTCCTACATTTGTGCTGGGCATTTCTATTTGCAATGCATGAAAATTCAGAATAAAACGTTCAATGCACTACATCCGATAAGCTCAATAGATTCCAAATTTATTTACTTTCAACAAAAAACATCTTTACAAACAATCTGCTATATTGCCAATTTATTTACCTGACAGCAAAATTTTATTTCACTAAAAAACACTTCAGGAGACATGTTAAATTATAACTTTCTACAGTGTAGATGTACACAGTGTTTAATATTGCTGAAAAATAAATCCCAATCTCAAAAAATTGTACTGATACTTCCCTTATGTTGCATACTAATCAATATAAGCAGGGGTGTCAAATATCACTCGACCGCTCGCCATGGCGACCAGAACGTCACCGAGTCAGGGGGATGGGATCGGGGCGGGGAGGAGGAAGCCCATGCCCCAATATGGGTGAAGTATGAATAAGATGCATAATTCTATGAGATCTGCCTTTATTGCTCATTTTATGGGCCATCACAATTTGGGTTTCATCGGAGCCCAGAATTTGCAGAAGACAAAATTACTTACCCAACCCTTTACGACATACTATAAGGGAACCAATTCCAAAATTTAGTTCAGCTAGGACAAGAAATGCAAGAGATATAGACCTGCAAACACAGCTTACACGCAAAATGTGATGTGAAACAGACACATTTTAAGGGCTATTAGAATTTGGGTTCGATGGGAGCCCAGGGGTTACAGGAACCAAAATTACTTAAGCAGCCCTTAAGATAATACTATAAGGAAGCTAATGGCAAAATTTGATTGTGCTAGGGTAAGAATTGTAAGAGATATAGACTTGTAAACACAACTTACACGCAAAATTTTATGTGAAATGGGACACATTTTATGGGCTATCATAATTTGGGTTCCAGAAACCAAAATTACTTATGCAGCCCTTAAGATAATGCTATAAGGAAGCCCAGGGTCAAATTTGGTTGTGCTAGGATAAGAAATGTAACAGATATAGACTTGTAAACACAGCTTGATGTGGGAAGCCGACGCCTACGTGATTTATTGATTACATAAGCTCTCTTATTTTTCGAATAGTCAAGCTAAAAATACAGGAAATAAACAATCCAATAATTCAACTCTCCAAAACTAACTTTCAAATTTAGATCATAAAACCATGCAGTCTTTTATATGGACCAACAATAAAAACATATTTCAATTAAAAAAGATTATTTAATTAATAAAATGGTTTTATACAGTTAGTCTACAAGTGAACAAAAGTATACACTTATTCTGTAAACTGTTAACTAAAATATAGTTTAAAAAGTAGCAAACAATACTGATAGTCTATATATTAACACTTCTTATATATAAAATCCTTTAATATTATGAAAAAGTATAAGGTCAGTCGAGTGACTTTTTGCAACTAGTAGACCTACAGGTCAAGTAGCCCTTGAAAATATTTTACACCCCTGATAAGTGGTATGTTATTGGTGTA
This sequence comes from Cyrtodaria siliqua, assembly GCA_037043455.1. NCBI lineage: Eukaryota > Metazoa > Mollusca > Bivalvia > Adapedonta > Hiatellidae > Cyrtodaria > Cyrtodaria siliqua. The sequence goes on from JAWPHD010012920.1 coordinate 23,670, forward strand.
ATAGTGTTCTTAATTATACCGTTTAGGAATTTACCTCACCCTAACTTACAAAATGTTGACGTACACCATTCTCTAATGGCCAATTTATCGAAGAAAAAAATTCCCAATTTGGTCATTTTTACGATGGAAATTTTCCAAATTTACAAGGGTTCTTTATCCCAAAATACCAGGAAGAAACCCTAGGCCCATTTTGACTGGAAATTTTAGCACTTGAAAATAGGGAAAATTATTCAATTTAAAAATTACAAAAACAAAGTACAAGTAATGATATTACTAAGTTTATTGTTCTGCCTAATGTAAATGACTGCAACAGGCATACAATTGATAAACAGCTAATTATAATTGTCAACAAGTAAAACAATTTGCTTGCCATTGTTAGGAAATTGTCCGAATATCACCCACTGAAGTCTTTGTTAACACTACAGATACATTTCTTCGAAATACAAATAATTTTATAGAGACGGTCTTACCAACTTAGTGCCTCGCCTCACTTCCTTCATGATATCCTCTGGCAGGAAGCCCAGTACACCCACCTTCTCTGACTTTCCATTCTGACTCAAGCCACTGGAGAACAACTGGAAGCACCACAAGCAAATATAACTATCTGATATTCTATACTTGGTCGATCAAGTGAGATAAAATTAAGAACTGTAGCCATTTGGAGATAGAATAACTAGAAAAACAACTACATTTGATGCTGAGTTTTTTATAAATTTAAAACTAAATGATGAGTAAGAAAGGCCCAACAAAATAATGTGTGGTTCAGGTAAGACTGGCAAAAAAAATAGGGTAGGTAGGTGTTTTTTCCCCCCTCAATAATGAATTCAATTCTGATAATGAATTTAATATGTTAAATTACTATACCTTGAGTTCGATTTTTGTGCATTATCAACAAAAAAAATATTTTTATTCTATTTTTTTTAAAATCTTGCACAAGGCCAAAAAAGAAAAAAATGTATTTCCTATTGCATGCTCTAAAAAAATAGGGTAGATAGGTAGACATTTTTTTATTTATTTTTTTGGAGCAAGGTATTGCGAGATTCTACATGTATTTATCTCATAAACCCATACAAGTTGATGAAACAACTGAAAGTTTCTCTGTAATGTCAGTTTACCTCGATATATTGTGATAAATAATTGTTCAGAACAAATTTAAAAAAAACAAAAAAAAATCATAAAAAGTTTTAGGGTTGGCCCCTTAAAAATAGGGTCGGTCGGGTCACCGGAAACACAGGTATTTTTTTCTTTGGCCTAAAAAGTTTTAGGGTCGGCCCCTTAAAACAGGGTCGGTCGAGTTACCTGAACCACATATATTTTTTTATGTGGCCTAACGCAAAACTATTGTAACTATATATGAATAAAGAACAAGTCAAATAGTTTTGCATTACCTATATACGCTGTTTTTTTTTAAAGAGTTTGTGTAAGGCCTGAGGTGTAATGAACCTTCCTGACCCACAACATGTCAAACTAGAACTATCACTGAAGGTGATGAAATCCGCCGCTTAAATACTAAGTCAAACAAAGAGCCGTAATGCTATAATAAACTAGAACTATCACAGACGCTGATGAATACCCCCGCTTAAATTTTAAGTCAAATAATAATAGGTAATCAACAATGGGTGACGTAGAGGGACATAAGGTCATCAGTTGTTGTTTATATGAAGCTTGGGAACAACCCATTCAAAACGGTTTGAGGAATTTCAAGTAATGCAAATGTGTTACAGAACACAACAAAAAAGTATTATAATTAATATTTATTTTCTTGTCCATTTATATTTCTGTATTTCAAGCATGAACAAACGTCTAGTAATGGCACTCTTTATAAACTGTTGATAACTGTCACTTTGGTATATTGTGAACTAAGTCTATTTTCTGACCATTAGACCTCAACTCAAATCATTCATGGTTGCAACCTTCTGGTCAGCACGACTTCTTAATTACATTACAGCTCCATGTTACTTACCATACAAAAGTAATGTGCCGTAACGCCCGCCTTAGAGAGCAGTTTCCCGTTCACCTCCTCATCCGACTTGTCTTGTTCACAGAATACACAGACATTATTTCCCCCTCCTCCTGAAATATGAAACATGTAAGGCTATTCTTGTAACTATCTTGTATAGCTATATGTGTCTAAAAAAACAAGAGGTCAATGACCTTGAAGCTCTACTGATTGATTTTGTTTTCAGGAAGAAGTCGCTACAAACTTGTTTTTATGAAATTCTATTTTTAGCAGTGGCGGCCATCTTGAATTTCCGGCCGACCTGAAATTTTGCTAGGATCAATTAGACATCAAGAGCAACATTCCTGTGAAGTTTCATAAAAATCCATCAAGTAGTTTCAGAGGAGTAGTCGCTACAAGTTTTCATTATATAACTCTTATGTAAACAAAGATGGCCGCTGACAGCCATGTTTAACATTGAATCAAAATAATGTTCGACTCGGATAACCATCATGTCATGCTGATAATTTTAGAAAAAGTCCCATATCAATATCACTTATAGTTTTCAAGAAGTAGTCGCTACAAACTTATTTTTTTTAAATCTATTTTTAGCTGTGGCGGCCATCTTGAATTTCTGGCCGATCTGAAATTTTGCTAGGATCAATTAGACATCAAGAGCAACATTCCTGTGAAGTTTCATGAAAATCCGTCAAGTAGTTTCAGACGAGTAGTCGCTACAAGTTTTCAATATATAACTCTATGTAAACAAAGATGGCCACTGGCAGCCATGTTTAACGTCGAATCAAAATAATGTTCGACTCGGATAACCATCATGTCATGCTGATCATTTTAGAAAAAGTCCCATATCAATATCTCTTATAGTTTTCAAGAAGTAGTCGCTACAAACTTATTTTTTAAAAATCTATTTTTAGCCGTGGCGGCCATCTTGAATTTCCGGCCGACCTGAAATTTTGCTAGGATCAATTAGACATCAAGAGCAACATTCCTGTGAAGTGACATCAAGAGCAACATTCAAAACGATTTTCGACAAGGACCAACATCATGTCATGCTGATCATTTTAGAAAAAGTCCCATAGCAATATCCCTTAGAGTTTTCAAGAAGTAGTCGCTACAAACTTTTTTAAAAACCTATTTTTAGAGGCCATCTTGGATTTCACATCTACATGAATTTTTGCTAGGATCAACTAGACTTCATGGGCAACATTTCTGTAAAGTTTCATGAAAATCCATTCTGTAGTTTCAGAGGAGTAGTCGCTACAAAAAAAAAGAGTTAACGGACGGACAGACGACGGACACCGCACCACGGCATAAGCTCTGCTGATCTCTGATCAGTAGAGCTAAGTAAAATACCAAGACATCTGACATCAAATATAATCTCCCCAGTAAGTAATCAACTAACAAAAACAGAGAGCAGTCGCGCAACCCACGAGAATACCACGACAGTCCCATCCCCTGGCTTATAGACAGATTCACACCTCTGCTGATTACTATAAGTATTCATTTTTCCCGCTTGCCATTGTACAGTGGAACAGACTGCCAGCAGACATAGCAAAGCTTCCAAGTTTGGATTCATTCAAATTGACCGTTAAACAAGAAACGCTGTTTTTATCTTTTAAAAATCACTTCGTCTTGCTCAGACTTTTAACAGTTAACCCTATTATCTTTATTTCACCTTCACCTGTTTTTAAGACATCTTTTACCCCTTTTATCTTACTCACACTGCACAGACGTGCACCTGCACATAATCTTCGAAAGAGGGTGTTGCAGTATCTATAGATAGATAGACAGTCTCTATCAGTCCATGTCCAGAAGAATTACTTCTCATTAATCTGTCATCGACAATGCAGTGATTAGTAAGTTACCTTTAGCTCGAATAGGCTTTGAAGGACTGGTCATTGTTCTGTAGTCTTCTTTCTCACCTGTTAAAATATAAAGCATAATTACATGAAATAGACTGTTAAAGCTACGGATGCAAACATACATTACAGTAATCAAACAGGTAATTCTTGATATAATCTGTATATTTATAAATGAATAAAATTGACTTCATTTGTGTTTGTTATTTGTTATTTTTGTTTTACGCACGTTTTAAGGAACAAAAAAATATACCGTACATAAACAGAGCATATTTTAACCTGGTTTATCATTCAGTCAAAACTTACCGGACATTACGCATTGTGATATTTTGTGCTTACAGACTTTATTTTGGCTATCAAGTAACAGACTTTATTAATTCATGTAATGTGTTTATGTTCAATACACAAATGGCTCAAAGAAGTACATTTTCATTTATGTCATCCGAAATGGCCTGTTGGGGATGTATGACTCCAGACACCGAAGAAGCAGAAAATAAGTGACAATTCAGATGTTATTTTACTAGAGAAATTTATTAAAATATTTTGAGAAATATTGCTGATACCTGAATATAGAATCTGGTAATATAATAGTATAATGAGATTAACGTGTGTACTGTACTAGAAATTATTTTTTGAAATAAATGAAGATTTCTTAAAAATAAAACATACAATAAAGATACACTGCCCTTTGTTTTCTTGTTAAATGTTCCAAACATACAATTGGTGCAACAGAGCTTGTGTTATAACACCAATAACTTTAACATTAACAAATGTGTACCCCAATTTATTAAACATACTTACAAAACTTTGAATCTTTCGCATAAGGACACATTATTGTAAAATGGAATAGTAGTTTTTTAAGCTCAAATGCATATCCCTGCACACCTTTCTTGGCAATAAAACATTTACAGAATTCACTAAAATTGAAGTTATTAAAAGTTGTTTATAAAACGGGGCTTCGTTTGATTTATATTTGACTTTTGACATTTCAATTTTGACTCTAGGGATTTTGAGTCAAGGGTCATATGACTCGTCACTTTTGAGGCCTGTAATGATAACCAATACAAGTGGAGGCTAAGAAGCATTATCAGGTAAAAAAACAAGAGGTCAATGACCTTGAAGCTCTACTGATTGATTTTGATTTCAGGAAGTAGTCGCTACAAACTGGTTTTTTAAAAATTTATTTTAACCGTAGCGGCGATCTTGAAATTTTGCTAGGATCAATTAGACATCAGGAGCAACATTCCTGTGAAGTTTCATGAAAATCCGTCAAGTAGTTTCAGAGAAGTAGTCGCTACAAGTTTTCATTATATAACTCTATGTAAACTAAGATGGCCGCTGACAGCCATGTTTAACATCGAATCAAAACGATTTTTGACAAGGACCAACATCATGTCGTGCTGATCATTTTAGAAAAAGTCCCATATCAATATCACTTATAGTTTTCAAGAAGTACTCGCTACAAACTTGTATTTTGAAAATCTATTTTTAGCCCAGGTGGCCATCTTGAATTTCCGGCCGACCTGAATTTTTGCTAGGATCAATTAAACATCAAGAGCAACATTCCTGTGAAGTTTCATGAAAATCCATCAAGTAGTTTCAGAGGAATAGTCGCTACCATTTTCATTATATAACTATGTAAACAAAGATGGCCGCTGGCAGCCATGTTTAACGTCGAATCAAAATGATTTTCGACAAGGACCAACACCATGTCATGCTGATCATTTTAGAAAAAGTCCCATATCAATATCACTTAAGAGTTTTCAAGAAGTAGTCGCTACAAACTTGTATTTTTAAAAATCTATTTTTAGCTTTGGCGGCCGTCTTGGATTTCACATCAACCCTTCTTTGCAGCGGCCTGTATAAGGCCCCTTCACCAACCAAATTTCTTTTAAAATCATGCAGTTTTCCCCATTTGTTAAACTTATCTATGGAAATTTCATTCCCCATTCATGGATTTTTCCCCAAAAGGCCCCTTCCCCAAAACTAGTAAAAAGGCCCTGATAACAATGAATTGGTTTGTTGTTTAACGGCTCATCAACACATTCGTTAGGTTATTTCCAGCAACCCAAAAGAAAGGAGAAGGATAAATAGGAATCTGTTATTCCTGTTCTATTCCATTAATCTAAGAAGTGGTTTATTACGTCTCTGCCTACCATGTCTACTCTTTAGATTCCTAATCCTATGCGAATGCAGCTGTGTGGTAAGTGTCTTGTCTAACAGTGTTTTTTTTATTATTGTTCAATTTGTTGTATAACTGGAACTGAAAATGGTACCATTCGCAATGGCAAAAATTTAAAAAAACATTTTGACCCCAAAAGAGTGTGTCGTACCCAAATCTCCGAATTTAGAATCAACATGCTCTCCAATCACATGACTGTTTCTAATATTCGCCGTCTGTTTTGTTTGAAGTTTGAGCCGGTTGTAAAATTTTATTTATTTTTAAATCGGTATCAGATATTATGGATTCATTTCATCATCTGAAAGAATCACTAAAAAAATTGAACTTAATTAGCAACAAAACCAGGATATTACATGTTAATTAGACCCCATGCTTATCCACCAAGGAGAATTCCCGCGGGCCCGCTAACAACCTCTCTTGCTTTGCTCGATCCCTAATGGTAGCTGCCTGACAAATCAATGTAGCCACCTGTTTCAAAAATTAGAGACAGCCCTCATCAGCAATGAGTTTATCAAGCTGTCAACACAAATATAAACAAACCACACACAGAAAGTGAAGAATTTATGCATATGACAACATTAAATGTGAGGGAAAAGTTTGAAATTGTATAAAGTGTTTTACATAAATACAATAGACATATATTTTAAAACAAGAGCTAACATTGTCACCCCAAAATGCCAAATGATTTTTTGAAAATTATGAAAATGTATCGACGTGTGTCACGTCAATAAAGCCTTTTAAAGGTTGTCAAATGTATATGGGAATAATTTCAACAGTGATTCTTCTTATAGTTACTACATATTACAATCATATAACACACCAATAAGATGGACAACTCTATATGCACAAGGAATACATGTTTTTCATGTTTTTAGATGAAATCTTGTCCCTCCAGCAAGTTTGAAAGGCGCGGAGGTGGGCACCACGTGATGAGCATCACAAAAACTGATGACGTAGATATCCAAGATGGATGCGCCCACAAAGGTAAACATCTAATTATTTTAATTATCTTTTAATTATTTGGCGCTTATTGCATGACATGTCTTAAAACATTGCTCATTTAATTTAATAGATACAGTTGACAGTTTTAATAGTCTCTGAAGGATATAGTTTCTTAACTATGTCACTGTTAGTCATGTTTTGATAACGGTTGGGTGGGTGGGGTAATGTCTTTCTGGCAACACTTTAGAATATTTTACATTTTTTTCATCTATTTTTTACGATTTTTAGTTTGGATCAGGGTTAGGATTAGGGTTATTAAGGTTAGGGTAGGGTTAGGGTTAATCTATGTTGTAAATGTGTAATTAATAACATCAGGGGGTACATCAGGATTTTTCTAGAAACATCTTAAATTATAAAAATGTTCCATTTCATGATAAAACACTTATATCAATCAAAATATGGTGTTAGCACCATGTTGCTAATGTCTAAACTTTAAATACACCATATAGCTAGGACGGAATCAGACGTAAAATGCTGAAATTAACCATGGTGCGTCACCTAGGATAGCACATATTACTGTGCTGAATAAATTTCTTTGCAAAACAGGGATCATTTTTAGGCTCATTCATTATGTTTAGGCCATGTAGAATAGAAAATGTTAATATTTGTCAATTTTAAGTCGGACATTTAGACCCCCATGAAAAGCCTGATGTACTCCCTTTAAGGTTCATTTTTATTCTTTGGGAATCACATTGAATTATATAGGGATTTTGACAAATCTTGGAACTAACACATATCTGAGTATTTGTTCACAACTGTCACACATCTAGACCTTCAAATCACCAAAAGCCCTAGTTTTCAAACTTCATATACACATCTATATGGCAGCAGGAATCTTTATGTGAGGAAGCTATCCAGCTGGCTTGCAGGACGGCGTTGGTTCTACCCAGGTGCCCGTCCGTGCACGAAAATTCCCTGGCGGGGCACCTGGGGTCTTCCTCCATTAGTAGACGCTGGAAAGTCGCCATATGACCTTAGCTGTTGGTGCGACTATAAAATCCAATTCAATTCAATTCTATATGGCAGCAATATGTTCCTACCCAAGTCAGTTCAATATAAATGACCTTGGCCTACTTTTTACACTTTGTTAATTTACATTGAAGTTTTACATTCAGGTTGTTTTATTTAACTCAGCTTCTCAGATACCAAAAGCCATACAGTTTCCAAACGTCATACACACATCTGTATGACAGCAATATGTTCCTACCCAAATCAGGTCAATATAATGACCTTGATCTACTTTTTAAACTTTGTTATTTACATTTTATATTTACATTAAATTTTTTATCATGTCCATTACTCTGATACCAGAAGCAGTACAGCTTTTAAACTTCAGACACACTTACATCTATATGACCTTGACCTACTTTTTACACTGTTAATTTACATTGACATTTTTAGATCACCTGAGCTTAAGCTCAAGGTGATCTATTGGGATCACTCTTCGTCCGTCATCCGTCGTCATTAACTTTTGCTTTAATTCACTTCTCCTCAGAAACAACTTGGCCAATTTTGAAATGGTGACCCTGGGGTCAAATTTGTCCCCGTCCTCGGGCGTCCCAGTTTTACATAGATTTATATAGTAAAAAAAAAGAGTCTTTGTCTCTGAAACTACAGGAGCCAGAGGTTTAATATTTTTCATTTACTATGAGCTTATGGTCGTTTACCCAGTTTATTCAAATGGTGACCCTGGGGTCACATTTGGCCCTGCCCCAGGTGTCATATGTTTTACATAGACTTGTATAGGGAAAAACTTAAAATATCTATTTCTCTGAAACCGCAAGGCACACAGCTCTCATATATTACATGTAGTACTGGGGTCACATTTGGCCCTGCCCAAAAAGTTACACTCTAGCACCTTCATTTTATATTTGATCTTTTAATTCATAATTTTTACATCTGGTCAACTTCCGGTAGGTTGAGATATTCAATAGGTGTCCCGTGAAAATAAAGGGGTTTACTCGGACTTTATCCTCAAACTCTATATGAAAAATGAAAACATTAGACCACGATTTAAATTAAATGTATCCATATTGGTGTTTTAAAATCAGACAACACCAAAAGAAGATACATAGATGTACACAAAAAAATAAAGCTTTTAATATAATTATCACTATAAACTAGTTTTATAAAGGGCTAAAGTCAGTTGAGCACCAAAGATAAACACCGAGTGTACCCCCTACCAGAATGTGGAGGTGTTTTATTTTATTGATCACTGATTGGTCAATTTATTTTGATGATGTCATGTATAAGTTATGAATACCAAACTTTGTCAGTGTCTTTATATCAATGTTGTTAACAACAGATGCCACAATTTTGGAAAAATCTTAACCAAACTTGCACAGATTGTAGATGACCATAAGATTGTGCCAGTACTCAGGTGATCGATTTAGGGCCATCTTGGCTCTCTTGTTCATTAAGTCAATTACGTACCAAAAGCCTTGCAGTATTCAAACTTCATACACACTTACATTTATATGGCATCATTATGTTCCTTCCCAAATCAGGTCCATATAACTTGCCTTTTAATATTACACTTAACATTTCGTTACTCCATTTTGTAAGCAACCGATAACCCTTTAGCGGGGCATTCATGTCCCTTGGACACATTTTCTAGTTTATTCAAATTTGTGATCATGATATGGTAGGTTATTTGAAAGTCGCTCAAAGCGGAAAACTGCTAAACGCTGATATTTCTTCGATTACTCACAGCTGGAGTTTGATGTTCAGATGACCTGTGGTAATTGTGTAACGGCAATAGAGAAGGCATTTCATGGCGTAGAAGGTATTACTATTATACTGTTTGTTTACTAAATGTTTTCTCTCTTTTTGTCAAATTACTAGAGTTTATTCACAATAGTGTATGCATTGATTTGGTTTTATAATAACTGAAGTAAATTGTTTCAATTGAAAGATGTAAAATCATCTGATACATTAAATCTTAATTAGTTAAAAACAACCTTTTGTTATGCTGTAGTACAATGCTTTGACTTCAAGTGTAAAATGATTCAGTTTCACCTTATATTTCAGGTGTAAATTCTCTAAACATTGACCTTGATCATGGCCAAGTTTTGGTGGAGTGTCAGCTACCCACAGAGACAGTCAAGTCTGTCATTGAGAGCACTGGCAGGAGGGCAGTACTGAAAGGAATGGGTGGAATAAAAGGTGAGGCCCAGTCTGGCATATAGAGTACTGGCAGGAGGGCAGTACTGAAAGGAATGGGTGAAATAAAAGGTGAGGCCCAGTCTGGCATATAGATAATAGAGTACTGGCAGGAGGGCAATACTGAAGGGAATGGGTGGAATGAAAGGTGAGGCCCAGTCTGGCATAGAGAGTACTGGCAGGAGGGCAGTACTGAAAGGAATGGGTGGAATAAAAGGTGAGGCCCAGTCTGGCATATAGAGTACTGGCAGGAGGGCAGTACTGAAAGGAATGGGTGAAATAAAAAGTGAGGCCCAGTCTGGCATATAGATAATAGAGTACTGGCAGGAGGGCAATACTGAAGGGAATGGGTGGAATGAAAGGTGAGGCCCAGTCCGGCATAGAGAGTACTGGCAGGAGGGCAGTACTGAAAGGAAAGGGTGGAATAAAAGGTGAGGCCCAGTCTGGCATAGAGAGTACTGGCAGGAAGGCAGTACTGAAAGGAAAGGTTGGAATAAAAGGTGAGGCCCAGTCTGGCATAGAGAGTACTTGCAGGAGGGCAATACTGAAGGGAAGAGGTGGAATTAAAACAGACTAGGAATTGCCCAGTCTGTCAAACAACTAGTATGTTATTGAAGTTACCAAATCTAATGCTAAGGCCAAGAAAAAAAATAGTCGTGTTTCAGGTTTCCTGCTCAAATAAAACAGGGTACTACCTACCCTGTGTTGATTTTTTTTGATTTTTTATTTTTAGCTCTACTGATCAGAGATCAGCAGAGCTTATGCCGTGGTGCGGTGTCCGTCGTCCGCCCGTCCGTCTGTCCGTCCGTCCGTCCGTTTGTCCGTCCGTTAACTTTTTTTGTAGCGACTACTCCTCTGAAACTACTGAATGGATTTTCATGAAACTTTACAGAAATGTTGCCCATGAAGTCTAGTTGATCCTAGCAAAAATTCATGTAGATGTGAAATCCAAGATGGCCGCCAAATCTAAAAATAGGTTTTTAAAAAACAAGTTTGTAGCGACTACTTCTTGAAAACTCTAAGGGATATTGCTATGGGACTTTTTCTAAAATGATCAGCATGACATGATGTTGGTCCTTGTCGAAAATCGTTTTGATTCAACGTTAAACATGGCTGCCAGCGGCCATCTTTGTTTACATAGAGTTATATAATGAAAACTTGTAGCGACTACTCCTCTGAAACTACTTGACGGATTTTCATGAAACTTCACAGGAATGTTGCTCTTGATGTCTAATTGATCCTAGCAAAATTTCAGGTCGGCCGGAAATTCAAGATGGCCGCCACGGCTAAAAATAGATTTTTAAAAAATAAGTTTGTAGCGACTACTTCTTGAAAACTATAAGAGATATTGATATGGGACTTTTTCTCAAATGATCAGCATGACATGATGTTGGTCCTTGTCGAAAATTGTTTTGATTCGACGTTAAACATGGCTGCCAGCGGCCATCTTTGTTTACATAGAGTTATATAATGAAAACTTGTAGCGACTACTCCTCTGAAACTACTTGACGGATTTTCATGAAACTTCACAGGAATGTTGCTCTTGATGTCTTATTGATCCTAGCAAAATTTCAGGTCGGCCGGAAATTCAAGATGGCCGCCACGGCTAAAAATAGATTTTTAAAAAATAAGTTTGTAGCGACTACTCCTTGAAAACTATAAGAGATATTGATATGGGACTTTTTCTAAAATGATCAGCATGACATGATGTTGGTCCTTGTCGAAAATCGTTTTGATTCGACGTTAAACATGGCTGCCAGCGGCCATCTTTGTTTACATAGAGTTATATAATGAAAACTTGTAGCGACTACTCCTCTGAAACTACTCGAAGGATTTTCACGAAACTTCACAGGAATGTTGCTCTTGATGTCTAATTGATCCTAGCAAAATTTCAGGTCGGCCGGAAATTCAAGATGGCCGCCACGGCTAAAAATAGATTTTTAAGAAATAAGTTTGTAGCGACTACTTCTTGAAAACTATAAGAGATATTGATATGGGACTTTTTCTAAATTTATCAGCATGACATGATAGTTATCCGAGTCGAACATTATTTTTATTCGACGTTAAACATGGCTGCCAGTGGCCATCTTTGTTTACATAGAGTTATATAATGAAAACTTGTAGCGACTACTCCTCTGAAAATACTTGACGGATTTTCATGAAACTTCACACGAATGTTGCTCTTGATGTCTAATTGATCCTTGCAAAATTTCAGGTCGGCCGGAAATTCAAGATGGCCGCCATGGCTAAAAATAGATTTTCAAAAGACAAGTTTGTAGCGACTACTTCTTGAAAACTATAAGTGTTATTGATATGGGACTTTTTCTAAAATGATCAGCATGACATGATGGTTATTCAAGTCGAACATTATTTTGATTCGACGTTAAACATGGCTGCCAGTGGCCATGTTTGTTTACATAGATTTATATAATGATAACTTGTAGCGACTACTCTTTGAAACTACTTGACGGATTTTCATGAAACTTCACACGAATGTTGCTCTTGATGTCTAATTGATCTTAGCAAATTTCAGGTCGGCCGGAAATTCAAGATGGCCGCCATGGCTAAAAATACATTTTTAAAAAATAAGTTTGTAGCGACTACTTCTTGAAAACTATAACAGATATTGATATGGGACTTTTTCTAAAATGATCAGCATGACATGATGGTTATCCGAGTCGAACATTATTTTGATTCAATGTTAAACATGGCTGTCAGTGGCCATCTTTGTTTACATAGAGTTATATAATGAAAACTTGTAGCGACTACTCCTCTGAAACTACTTGACGGATTTTCATGAAACTTCACAGGAATGTTGCTCTTGATGTCTAATTGATCCTGGCAAAATTTCAGGTCGGCCGGAAATTCAAGATGGCCACCACAGCTAAAAATAGATTTTCAAAAAAACAGTTTGTAGCGACTACTTCATGAAATCAAAATCAATCAGTAGAGCTTCAAGGTCATTGACCTCTTGTTATTTTTTACTACACAAAAGTAGAAATTACAACCTGACAACATAATTCTAAACTCTGATATTGAGGACCTCAAGGATGTGTACATGTATTATATTAATAGAGTGGGTTCAGGTCAGTTCGGACGGCGGCATCGCCCGGACACTTGCTACAAATCACATTCCTTTGTTGTATTTAGATGTTTTGCCACGCATGCTTGAAAGCTCCTAAAGTGCCATTTTTGAAAATACTTGAAAGTCACGGTAAACTGTGTGTTGAAAAAAAAGTCGAAGTCCCATCTTCGACACAAGGTTTATTGTCTTACTTCATAGTTCATGTGTAGTATGTCTGAAGCTTTTACCTCCCTTGATATATGACTGGCCCAGTAGTCGAAATATCCCGAATACATGTGCCAATCGTCCTCGGTGATGCCGATTGAAAACGACAAGTTCTGATTCGGTATATATGACATCATCGTCACCCAGTGACTATTTTTAGATTTGGGGTCTATTCGGACAGTCGGGTCTAAGAATAATTATAATTTATGTCACATATACTGTAATGGCGACTTAGCTATGTTGGTAGAGCAGCTGTCTTAGACGAGTATAGAGCAAGAGGGTCAGGTTCAAACCTGGGCCTGGCTAATTTTTATTTTTTTATTTCAGAACACTATAAAAGTCATGTATAAATAATGAAGACATGCACCATGCTTTTTTTCTTCTTTTATTTTCCTTCTTTTTTTCCTTCAATAAAAATAAATTAATTTTTTTTTAGTGATTGTTTAAATCTTTAGTGATTAACACTATAACAATAGTAATCCAATGTTTGTTTTATCTTTCGGAATAAGTAAGCAGGTTGGAGCCAAAAAAAGGAAATCCCATGACTTCACAGCTCTACAAAATGCTGTTTCAACTTCATCTTCAAATGTAGTCCTGCCAAATCTTATCTATGGGTCCGGGTCTGAGATGTCCGACTTTAATTCTGGAACGTGTACCGTTTGTGGAATTGTGTACGACAATAGTCCTTTCTGTGAGCGATGTCGCAACTGTCCACGCTTCTTCCACCGTGCGTACGGTCTATTGACCTTTTATTGTTGTCTGAGGAGGAATTGGAAGATCTCGAATCTGTGTGTGACTTTTGTTGAAATACTAAAGTTTCAGTTTTAGCGTATTGTTTTCAGAATCGTTTGTTGTTGTTTTATATCTGCATCGATACAGTATTACCATGAGTCTGCTGATCACTTATACATTTGTGCGGCCTTTTTAAACTGGATATCAGCCAGTCTGCTTTCAATTAATTTCCATGCTGAACAGGGTAAATATGCTACTCAGACATTAAATTGGCCAAACCAACCATATAGATTTATCTAAATCACTAAAAATTAGTATGAGCATTAATATTGTTGCTTGTTCTCCATGAACTATTAGATAAACTCGACTAATCAAATCGGGTTGTTCCACACGCAAACTGAATGACGTCATAATGACAATAGGAAATGTATTTCTGTTTCTGTTTTCAATGCTGTTTTGAAATGTTGACTGTTTGTTTATAATACCGCTAATTTAATTTTTTTTTTTTTTTTACCATATACATGTATTTGTCGTTAATATTTCTTGATAAAAAGAAACAGTATGCGTATTAATGGTATTTTACTGGTGTATGCGCATGGGACTAAAAGTAACCCGATATCATATTTGTTTATTCTACGTCCGAATATAGACAACATGTCCGTAATGACCCGAATGTGACGACTACAATACTGTCACTGGCTCCCGTTTTTAAAACGGTACATTGATGAAAAACATATAGAAAGCTGGAATAAAGTTTTAATGCATATATTCCCGTGACCTCTGCACTTTTTACAGCGTTGATTGTATTGATTTTTAATTTATACCTTAGTTGTCCGAACCCACTCTATATATAATTTAAAATTGCTCCAAAATGGACTTTGAGCTCCTCACATGAAGATGAAAAAGAAACATCACAGAGCAGAACAAACATGCATTTGTTGGAATATTGTTTCAATAAAACATGCAATGTATATAAAAGTACACAAAGCTCTCTATGTTGCTATTCTAAAACAAAGTATTAAATCTGTTAAACAAGTGGATTGAAGCACATTAATTTTATAGTCATAAAAATCATTTCTATTAAAAACAAATAAAACACTAATACATGATATAACTTTCTGATCAATTCATGATTTCTCTAATAACATATTGAACATAATAACATGAAAAAAACAAATATAAATTTCCATAAATCAAGATTTCTCTCAGGGCCACCACGGAGTTGCATAGAATGCTATTTTTAATAGAGGAACGTACGAGACAAGAAAGCAGAAAATCATCAACATTGTAAAACATACAATGAAATAAAATTACTCTTTTTAGCTCTACTGGCCAAGGGCCAGCAGAGCTTATGGGATGATGTGTTGTCCGTCTTCTGTCATCCGTCCGTTAACTTTTACCTCGTTAAGACGATAGGGCCTTCATTTTTCATCCGATCTTTACCAAACTTTAACAGATTGTTAATATCAATGAAAGCTCGGACAAGTTTGAAAACCAGCCAGATCGAACCAGTAACAGCGGAGTTATGGGCCTTGGTTTAGTTAAAAATGCTATATTTTGCCTCGTTAAGACGATAGGGCCTTCATTTTTCATCCGAACTTTACCATCTTGTTAATATCAATGAAAGCTTGGATAAGTTCGAAAACCAGCCAGATCGGACTAGTAACAGCAGTTATGGCCTTTGATTTAGTTAAAAAGGCTATATTTTGCCTCGTTAAGACGATAGGGTCTTCATTTTTCATCCGATCTTTACCAAAAATTACCAGATGGTTAATATCAATGAAAGCTTAGACAAGTTCGAAAACCAGCCAGATCTGACCAGCAGCAGCGGAGTTATGGCCCTTGATTTAATTAAAAATGCTATATTTTGCCTCGTTAAGACGATAGGGCCTTCATTTTTTCGTCCGATCTTTACCAAACTGTACCAGATTGTTAATATAAATGAAAGCTCAGACAAGTTGAAAACCAGCCAGTTCGGACCAGTAACAGCGGAGTTATGGCCCTTGATTTAGTTAAAAATGCTATATTTTGTCTCGTTAATACGATAGGGTTTTCATTTTTCATCCGATCTTTACCAAACTTTACGAGATTGTTACTATCAATGAAAGCTGCGACAAGTTTGAAAAAAAGCCAGATTGGACCATTTACACCGGAGTTATGGCCCTTAATTTTCTGAAATATGCTATATTTTGGCCTCATTAAGAAAAAAGGCACTTCATTTGGCCAGATTTCATTGAAATTTTTCAGGGATGATCAGTACCAAGCCTAGTTGTACATATTGTCCCCGTGTTCCGGTTGAGTGATTTTGGTGGAGTTATGTCCCTTTAAAGGTTTTAATACACAAACTTTGTTCTGACTAGTTCTCCTTAACCCTAGCCGGATTTAAACGAAACTTTTTAGGGATGATCAGTTCCAGGTCTAGTTGTGCAAATCTTTGCCGTGTTCCGGTTGAATGCATTCTGGCAGAGTTATGGTCCTTTAAAGGTTTTAATACACAAACTTTGTCTGGACTATTCTCCTGAACATCTCCCCACATTTCAACGAAACTTTACAGGGATGATCAGCACCAAGCTTAGTTGTGCATATCATCGTCGCATTCCGGTTTACATATTTTTGGTGGAGTTATGGCCCTTTAAAGGTTTTTGATACACAAACATTTTCCGGGCTAGTTCTCCTGAACAGGGCCTGGCTGGATTTTAACGAAACTTGACAAGGATGATCAGTATCAAGCCTAGCTGTGCATATCATCACCATATTCGAGTTGAATAAATTGGCAGAGTTATGACCCCTTAAAGGTTTTAATACACTAACTTTGTACAGACTAGTTCTCCTGAACCTCTGGCTGGATTTCAACGAAACTTGTCGGGGACAATCAGTACCAAGCCTAGTTGCGTATGTCATCACCATGTTCTGGTTGAACGATATTTGAAAGAGTTATGGCCCCTTGTGCATAAACTTTATCTTTAGCCAGTAGAGCGTCCACAGGCCCTCTTGGGCCTCTTGTTTTTTTAGCTCACCTGAGCCTAAGGCTCAAAGGTGAGCTATTGGGATCACTCTTTGTCCGTCGTCCGTCGTCGTCCGTCGTCGTCGTCCGTCGTTAACTTTTGCTTCAAATAACTTCTCCTCAGAAAGCGCTTGACCAATTTTGACCAAACTTCATGTGGATGATCCTTAGATGAATGCTTTTTAGATTTGTTAAAATTAGGTCAGCGCGACATCCAAGATGGCCGCCATTACCATATATGGTTGAAACCTTAAAAATCTTCTTCTCAAGAACTGCTGGACAGATTTCGACAGTTTTTCTTTTAAAATGATCGCCAATGTCTAGACTATCAAGTTTGTTCAAATTAAGTCCGCGGGGTCAAAAATGGCCATGCCCCAGGGGTCCAAAGTTTGTATATTGAGGTTTTGCATGTTTTTCATATAGACATATAGGAAAAAACTTTAAAAAATCTTCTCAGAAACCACAAGGCACATAGGTCTCATATATTACATGTAGCATTAGCTTATGGTCCTCTACTAAGTTTGTTCAAATGGTGACCCTGGGGTCAAATTTGTCCCCGCCCCGGGGTCACAGTTTTACATAGACTTATATAGGATTTTTTTTTTCTTCTCGGAAACTGCAAGAGCCAGAGGTTTGATATTTTGCATTTACTATAAGCTTATGGTCCTTTACCAAGTTTGTTCAAATATTGACCCAGGGGTCACATTTGGCCCCGCCCCGGGGGTCACAGTTTTATATAGGCTTGTATAGGGAAAAACTGAAAAAAAATCTTCTTCTCTGGAACCACATGGCACGGAGCTCTCATGTATAACATGTAGCATCAGCTTATGGTCCTCTACTTAGTTTGTTCAAATGCTGACCCTGGGGTCAAATTTGTCCCCGCCCCGGGGGCCACAGTTTTACATAGACTTGTATAGGATTTCTTTTTTAAAAATCCTCTTCTCGGAAACTGCAAGAGCCAGAGGTTTGATATTTTGCATTTACTATAAGCTTATGGTCCTTTACAAAGCTTGTTCAAATGGTGACCCTGGGGTCACATTTGGCCCCGCCCCAAGGGTCACATGTTTTACCTAGACATGTATAGGGAAAAACTTAAAAAATCTTCTTCTCTGAAACTGCAAGAGCTAGAGGTTTAATATTTTGCGTTTTCTATAAGCTTATGGTCCTCTACCAAGTTTGTTCAAATGGTGACCCAGGGGTCACATTTGGCCCCGCCCCGGGGATCATAGTTTTACATAGGCTTGTATAGGGAAAGACTGAAAAAAATCTTCTTCTCTGGAACCACATGGCACTGAGCACTCATGTATTACATGTAGCATCAGTTTATGGTTCTCTACTTAGTTTGTTCAAATGCTGACCCTGGGGTTAAATTTGTCCCCGCCCCGGGGGTCACAGTTTTACATTGATATGTATAGGGAAAAACTTAAAAAATCTTCTTCTCTGAAACTGCAAGAGCCAGAGGTTTAATATTTTGCTTTTGCTATAAGCTCATGGTCCTCTACCAATTTTGTTCAAATGGTAACCCAGGGGTCACATTTGGCCCCGCCCTGGGGGTCACAGTTTTACATAGGCTTGTATAGGGAAAAACTGAAAAAAATCTACTTCTCTGGAACTGCAAGAGCCAGAGGTTTTTAGCTCTACTGGCCAAGGGCCAGCAGAGCTTATGGGATGGTGTGTTGTCCGTTTTCCGTCGTCCGTCCGTCGTCCGTCCGTTAACTTTTCTTCAAAGACTTCTCCTCAGAAACCGCTTGGCTAATTTTGACTTAACTTCACATGGATGATCCTTAGATGAATGCTTTTTAGATTTGTTAAAATTAGGTCAGCGCTACATCCAAGATGGCTGCCATTACCATATATGGTCGAAACCTTAAAAAATCTTCTTCTCAAGAACTGCTGGACATATTTCAACAGTTTTTCTTTTAAAATGATCGCCAACGCCTAGACTATCAAGTTTGTTCAAATAAAGTCCCCGGGGTCAAAAATGGCCTTCCCCCGGGGGTCCAAAGTTTGTATATTGAGGTTTTGCATGTTTTTCATATAGACATATAGGAAAAAACTTTAAAAAATCTTCTTCTCTGAAACCACAAGGCACAGAGTTCTCATGTATTACATGTAGCATCAGCTTATGGTCCTCTACTAAGTTTGTTCAAATGGTGACCCTGGGGTCAAATTTGTCCCCACCCCGGGGGTCACAATTTTACATAGACTTATATAGGATTTTTTCTTCATCTTCTTCTCGAAAACTACAACAGCCAGAGGTTTGATATTTTGCATTTACTATAAGCTTATGGTCCTTTACCAAGTTTGTTCAAATGGTGACCCTTGGGTCACATTTGGCCCCGGCCCAAGGGTCACATGTTTTACATAGACATGTATAGGGAAAAACTTAAAAAATCTTCTTCTCTGAAACTGCAAGAGCCAGAGGTTTAATATTTTGCATTTGCTATAAGCTTGTGGTCCTCTACCAAGTTTGTTCAAATGGTGACCCAGGGGTCACATTTGGCCCCACCCCGGGGGTCACAGTTTTACATAGGCTTGTATAGGCAAAAATGAAAAAAAATCTTCTTCTCTGGAACCACATGGCACAGAGCTCTCATGTATTACATGTAGCTTCAGATTATGGTCCTCTACTAAGTTTGTTCAAATGCTGACCCTGGGGTCAAATTTGTCCCCGCCCCAAGGGTCACAGTTTTACATAGACTTATATAGGATCTTTTTTTTAAAAATCTTCTTCTCGGAAACTACAAGAGCCAGA
The DNA here is from genome assembly GCA_037043455.1 of Cyrtodaria siliqua. NCBI lineage: Eukaryota > Metazoa > Mollusca > Bivalvia > Adapedonta > Hiatellidae > Cyrtodaria > Cyrtodaria siliqua. The sequence continues at coordinate 43,612 of JAWPHD010012920.1, forward strand.
GGTTTGATATTTGACATTTATTATAAGCTTATGGTCCTTTACCAAGTTTGTTCAAATGGTGACCCTGGTGTCACATCTTGCCCCGCCCCGGGGTCACAGTTTTACATAAATGCTTGTATAGGGAAAAACTGAAAAAAATACTCTTCTCTGGAACTGCAATAGCCAAAGGTTTAATATTTTGCATTTGCTATAAGCTTATGGTCCTTTACCAAGTTTGTTCAAATGGTGACCCATTGGTCACATTTGGCCCCACCCTGGGGGTCACAGTTTTACTTAGGCTTGTATAGGCAAACACTGAAAAGAATCTTCTTCTCTGGAACCACATGGCACAGAGCTCTCATGTATTATTTTGCATCTGATCTTAGCCAAACTTTAGCAGATTTTATGGCTTTCTTTTTTTTTTCTTTTTTTTTAATTTGTTTACATTTTTTTTTTTTTTTTTTTTTTTAATTATTTCTTTTTAATTTTTTTTTTTTTTTTTTTTTTTTTTTTAAATTCATTTTTTTTTTCTTTTATTTATTTTTTTTTTTTTTTTTATTTTTTTTTTTTTTATTTTTATTTTTTTTTTTTATTTTTTTTTTTTTTCTATGTTGGACCAGTCGGACCAGTAACAGAGGAGTTATGGCTCTTGATTTAGTTAAAAATGCTATATTTTGCCTCATTAATACGGTAGCGCCTTTATTTTTCATCTGATCTTTACCAAGCTTTACCAGATTCTTTAGTTATGGCCCTTGATTTAGTCAAAAAGCTGTTTTTTGCCCGAATATTCCAATAAAACATAAATGGCAGGCACTCGCTTCATTGATGTTATAAGAGCCATGTTAGCCAGTAGAGCGTCCACAGGCCCTCTTGGGCCTCTTGTTATATTTTGCATTTGCTTTAAGCTTATGGTCCTCTACCAAGTTTGTTTAAATGGTGACCCTGGTGTCAAACTTGGCCGCGCCCCGGGGGTCACAGTTTTATATAAACTTATATATATATAGGAAAAAAACAATCTTCTCTGAAACTGCAAGAGCCAGAGGTTTAATATTTTGCATTTATTATTAGATTATGGTCCTCTACCAAGTTTGTTCAAATGATGACCCAGGGGTAAAATTTGACCACACTCCGTGGGTCACAGTTTTACATAGACTTATATAGGAAACACATTAAAGTCTTCTTCTCTGGAACCACAAGAGCCAGAGGTTTAATATTTTGCATTTACTATACTCTTATGGTCCTTTACCAAGTTTGTTCAAATGGTGACCCTGGGTTCACATTTGGCCCCGCCCCAGTGGTCGCGTTTTACAGACTTGTATAGGGAAAAACTTAAAAAATCTTCTTCTCTGAAAGCACAAAGCACACAGCTCTCATATATTACATATAGCCCTGGGGTCACATTTGGCTCTGCCCAAGGTGTTATTCTCTAGTACCTTCATTTTATATTTGATCTTTACCAAACTTTGTCAGTGTCTTAAACTGTCTATATCAATGTTGTTATGCACAACAGAGCCCACATTTCTTGAACAACCTTAACCAAACTTGCACAGATTGTATATGACCATAAGATTCCGAAGAAGTTCGATAATGTGCCAGTACTCAGATGATCGCTTTAGGGCCATCTTGGCCCTGGCCCTCTTTTATTGGTTCAAATTAACTCAGGTGAGCGATATAGGGCCATCATGGCCCTCTTGTTTTACTTGTAATATTTCAGTTTTATAAACATTCATTGTGTGACCCGAAGAATACATTTTACTTTTTTTTTGTGTTGCTAGGAAAAATACATACGGTACAGAACTGGTGACAGTGATATTGTAGTCTTCATATGAAGGATGAACCTCCCCGATAATATCGGCCATATCTTTATTTATTTTTTTGAAACGAAAAAAATGTGTCGGGGTCGGGACAAAATATAGGGTCGGTCGGGAACCTGAAACATGACTATTTTTTTTCTTGGTCTAATAATAAATAATAATCAAAATAATAATAGGTCTTCTTTCGATGATTTTTTATCCCCCAACCATTCAAAGAATTGTGGAAGGGCATATATTGTTAGCCCTGTCCATGCATCCTTCTGTCCCGAAATGTTTTCCGAACTCGCAACATGGGTAATTGTTATCCAATCTTATCCAATAGCAGGGGCATCGGCTATGGCTATGGACACATTCCTAGTTTCTATGAAACATTTGACTGTGGGAACATATAACTCGCATAGAATGCAAAAACACAAAAAGTCGGAAAAAAAGATATGTATCATCAACTTTTTTTTTCCGAATATACATTACCCCACTTTCCTGTTCACCATACTGTAATGTTGTAGGCCAGTCCCACCTTGGTGCGGCCGTCTCCATCATGGAGGCCGGCGACAGTGCTGTGAAAGGTCTGGTAAGGCTGATCCAGACGGACAACAAGAAGCTTGTGGTGGACGGCACGATAGATGGTCTCACGCCAGGAAGACACGCCCTCTGTGTGCACGAGTTTGGAGATATATCACAGGGTTGTGGCAGGTAATTAAACGCTTGATCAAATAATAAATACATATCGATGGGTCATTCCTGTAGATAAATTCTGTAAACCTGGGAAGTAAGATTCTATCTCCTTGTACTTACATCATAAACCTTGAAGATATCAAATGAATATTGGTATGAATATGGAACAACACTGTATGTAAAGTTATTAAAGTTTTGATATTTATAATATGTTTTTGTCAACAGAAAAAAAGGTTATTAGATTGACAGTTGAGCAGCAGGTGTGCGATGTCAACATTTGGTTAAGAAGTTTGTCATTGTTTTTCAAAAACATTAATTTTGAATACTATCAGATTTATTGATTTGATATTTGCATTTATTTTACATATGATCCTTAGTTTTTCAACAATACCCATGTTTCTTATGACCTTGAATTTCAGTTCAGCTTTCAGTTCAAGGTCATACTTTATTGAAAAGGTCACTTTTGGTTAAGAAGTTTGTCCAAGTTTTTCTGAGTTTGTCCATATTAACTCAAATACTATCCAACATACTTGGTATACATACTTGGTATACTTGGTATTTTAGCTGACTCAGTGGAGGTCAGCTCTCAGTTTCCTTTTAAAATAAGCTGTTCTTGGCGACGTAACCAGATCAGTAAGATCATTCCGTAGTGGTACTACCTGATTTGCTGAAGATTTTTTTCCTGATGTCTGTAAGACTGAATTGTCTACTTAAGTATGTTCTCGTAAAGAATTCTCAGATATTAAAGGTAAAAAGCGTATCTGGTGGAGTTTTATAATGTCCATGCAGAAATTTATGTACATGTACATCAATCAAATCAGCTTTAGTGCCTCTAGACTCTAGTGATTAAAATTGAAGGTTCTCAGAAGAGCACAAAGCGAGACATTTCTTCTGAACTTTCTCCAGTTTTTGCTTATCCTTAACTATCCACGGGCACCATGCTGATGAACCATACTCTAGTTCTGGTCTAATAATAGTACTAGTCTATATAGAGTAGAAATCTTATGTGGTGTATAACCAGTAAAACATATCTTTATAAGACCTATTTTCTGAAAGGCCTTATTAGTAATAGCCTTGACGTGGTTCTCCGGATTGAGATTTTTACTTATTATTACTCGGAAGTCCATCTGGCAATCAACAGACTTCAGATATAAACCATTCAAGGTATAACAAAAGTTAATAGACTTCTGGATATAAAGTACAGTACACTTGGCAGCATTACATTTTGAAAGCCATCTTGGACCAAGTAGAAAGTCTGTTAATATCCTCTTGATGACTGTGACAATCCTGAAGAGAACTTGTCTCTCTATAAAGCTTGGTATCGTCTGCAAAACGTTTAGTAGTCAAATATACTTTGACAAGTCATTTACATAAAGTAAAAAAAGTAAAGGTCCTAATATAAACCCCTGGGGGACACCACTAGTAACATTAGTCCAATCTAAAGATCCATCTCTGTCGACAATTTTTAGCTCTACTGATCAGAGATCAGCAGAGCTTATGCCGTGGTGCGGCGTCCGTCGTCCGTCTGTCCGTAAACTTTTTTTTGTAACGACTACTCCTCTGAAACTACTGAATGGATTTTCATGAAACTTTACAGAAATGTTGCCCATGAAGTCTAGTTGGTCCTAGCAAAAATTCATGTAGATGTGAAATCCAAGATGGCCACCAAAGCTAAAAATAGAGTTTTAAAATAAAAGTTTGTAGCGACTACTTCTTGAAAACTATAAGTGATATTGATATGGGACTTTTTCTAAAATGATCAGCATGACATGATGTTGATCCTTGTCAAAAATCGTTTTGATTCAACTTTAAACATGGCTGCCAGCGGCCATCTTTGTTTACATAGAGTTATATAGTAAAAACTTGTAGCGACTACTCCTCTGAAACTACTTGACGGATTGTCATGAAACTTTACAGGAATGTTGCTCTTGATGTCTTATTGATCCTAGCAAAAGTTCAGATCTGCCAGAAATTCAAGATGGCCGTCACACTAAAAATAGATTTTTAAAAAATAAGTTTGTAGCGACTACTTCTTGAAAACTATATGTGATATTGATATGGGACTTTTTCTAAAATGATCAGCATGACATGATGTTGATCCTTGTGGAAAATTATTTTGATTCAACGTTAAACATGGCTGCCAGTGGCCATCTTTGGTTACTTAGAGTTATATAGTAAAAACTTGTAGCGACTAATCCTATGAAACTACTTGACGGATGTTTATGAAACTTCACAGGAATGTTGCTCTTGATGTCTAGTTGATCCTAGAAAAATTTCAGTTCGGCCGGAAATTCAAGATGGCCGCCACAGCTAAAAATAGATTTAAAATAAATAAGTTTGTAGCGACTACTTCTTCAAAACTATAAGAGATATTGATATGGGACTTTTTCTAAAATGATCAGTATGACATTATGTTGGTCCTTGTCGAAAATCGTTTTGATTTGACGTTAAACATGGCTACCAGCGGCCATCGTTGTTTACTTAGAGTTATATAATGAAAACTTGTAGCGACTACTCCTCTGAAACAACTTGACGGATTTTCATGATACTTCACAGGAATGTTGCTCTTAATGTCTAATTGATCCTAGCAAAATTTCAGGTCGGCCGGAAATTCAAGATGGCCGCCACGGTTAAAAATAGATTTTCAAAAAACAAGTCTGTAGCGACTACTTCCTGAAATCAAAATCGATCAGTAGAGCTTCAAGGTCGTTGACCTCTTGTTTAGAAAGGCAGGGATCCAGCTATAAAACTGTCCATTTATACCATAATGGCGAAGCTTAAATAACAATCTTTGATGTGGAACAGTATCAAAAGCTTAGGGAAATCCAATGTACATCCGTAGGGTGACTATTGATTTGATATTTGCCCAGTTGTTGCACATGATCAATACGTATCCAGCATATTAATTTGTTTTGCACATGATCACTACCTATCCAGCATTACTTATGTTTCCATGACCTTGACCTTAACATTTAGTTAGACATCTGTTGAAAATCCGGTTTTCTTGTAATTTCCATGTAAACATTTAAAACTTGGTTTTAACAAGACTATGATATTGCTAGAAATATTTGGTTACAAGCGATGTTTTGAATTAAACAACATACCGTACACATGTATTGAATTTTTCTCTCCTATAATTATAGGTATAGTAATTGGGATTTTGTTCAGTTTATTGATGTTTTTATAGTTATGAGATTTAACAGTTATCACTCAAAATTTATTTCAGTTGTGGAAATGTGTTCAGCTTTGAAGGTTCAGAAGGAAAGGTGAATACGCATATTTTTCTTCCCAAATTAAAGTAAAATTGAAAACAAATTTCAGGGTCTTGGCGTTTTAAAATGATTGATTTGAAGTTGAAGGCAGAAAATGTTTATTTCAACCCTTAATGAAGATGATTTAAACTTTGTAATATGTAGGTATATAGAGTAGGTGAATGACTATTGTTGACTTCAAAGGGACACTTGGCAATCTCGAAGTATTTATCAAGCATAAAAGTGTGTGTGTGTATTTCCAAGGATTATAGTCCGTCCGCCTACAACAGGCGTCCTATATGTGTGTTTTTTGTGTGTGATGTGATGATATGTCTACTTGAAGCAGCGAAACTCAATGGTTTCTTTATAGTGCTGCCACACTGGAATACCACGCCGTAGTAGACCTAGTCACACTATTCTGACACTGGTCAATCAGTCATGGCACTACCCATTATTTGCTCGTCAGGTAAGGGTTACAAGTGACTACTTCATTTTTAAAGTCTTTGGTATGACGCGGTCAGGTGGCTCGAACCCACGACCTCCCAAATGCAAGGCAGACACTCTAACCACTACACCACAATGCTTCGGTATCAAGCATAAAAATTAGCATATTGATTTATTTATCCAGTATCATTTTGACTTTAAACTTGCTTGCATATAATTAAATAAAATGTTGAGTTTCCTTGGTGCAATATAATAGGAAGTTAATAATATGCAAAAACAATTTGTTTTAAACTATTCTTATAATTAACATTAATGATTACACAAATGCAAGTTATGTAGAAAAACGAATGTTAGATTCTAATTATCACATATTAAACTCACATATCGACTGTTATTGCATTTTGCCTGTCCCTTTAACGAAAACGACCTAAACCGTGGGAATAAGATCATAGTCATTATTGATTGTTTTTTGACAGCGCATTCTAGGCTTATTTGCATACTTAGATAACTAGTGGTATATAGAAAAAATAGAATGGTGTTTTTCCACTCCCACACCGTAAGTTCTGTGATAAATATAACTTACATATTTTGAAAAACGAAACTAGACATAGTATAAACATCTTTAACCAGACTGACCCAACCCCAAACGGGAGCATCAAATTAAAAGTTAACATCTCGTCATTTTACGCATATTAATTCGCAGGTATTTTAAGAACCTGGGAATAAACCTATACTTTTTATCGGCACATATACATTATTGCATGACCTGACCACCTGAACAGAACAGAGTTTTGATGAATGGTAGTGAAGTGCAAATTTATCATTATTTGGCGGTTATTGTTTGATGTTATCAATTTACCTTTTACACGGTGTCAGTTTGTAAGTGAAGCCATGACATTGTTTGGTTATTTACATTTACATGACAAAGCTATATTACGCTTTCACACAACAAACTAGAACGAATTCGACGGTGCGGTCGTCGTACAATACCCACGTATTATTCACACATGTCACTTCCCCCCAGCCCAACCCCACACACTCACACAGCCCCACAGTATATACAATGTAATCCCTTCATCAAAATGTTCATTTGAGAAATAATTTTTTAATAAATTGACCCCCTGTTACCCACCACCCACCCACCCGAACCCCAGGGAAGACGTCCGAGATTTAAATAATAAATTATTTGACATGCCCCCTAACCCCCCCCCCCCCCCTCCCCCCAGCCCCATCCCCCCTCCCCCACCACACACACACACACACACAAGGGAAGACATTCTTTTTAGCTTGGATGTCTGTCACAAGTCGTGTCTCCATATCTCGTGAACCGCTGAAGGAATTTTGAAATAACAATATCACCATATCGAGACAACGTGCATAGTGCAAATTCCAGCCACGTCCATTCAAGGTCAGAGGTCGTCGTCTGTCTCCGTCACATATATTTTTGTTACAAAAACAACTCCGTCTAGTTATTTAAACCTTCCTGCCAGCGCATTAAATCAAGGTACACATTTTAACGTGTGATAAATCCTTCGAGGTTGTAGTGTGTCTTGATTATCATATTTACCAGGAGTACAGTTTAAAACAACAACAGTTAACACATTATGTTCTCTTTACCAACAGAAAGTCTTAGGTGACATGGGTGACATCGAGGCAGGACCAGATGGTAGGGCGGAGTTCAGAATTGTCAGTGATCGCTTAAAAGTATGGGACATGATTGGTCGATCTATGATGATCCATTCTTGCGCTAGTGATGTTGCTCATAGTGATCAAAGCCCAAGTAACAGGTATGTTTTGTGATAATATATGTGTAACCGGTATGTTTTGTGGTATTGCGGATAATGTTTTTTGGTAATGCTTAAAATGTTGACAGTTTTTGGAAGCATGTAGTCACCAAAACCAATCATTGATGATCCATTTATGAGCTAGTGATGTGACCTAAAATAATCTTTTGTAAGAAAATCATTTAAAATATTTATGTTGGCAAGCTCTGTTAAATAATTGTTTCACTTGTTTTCCAAACCGTGGTTTGCATATAGCACAGCTGTATCAATTCACCTGTTTATTGGCATGATATAATAACATGCCACATACACTCGAGTTAGACTCAGGCTGAGTACAGGCTTTATTTATCAGTGCCTGTTTCTTGTCCATCTTACTATAGATGTTCTGGCCATTTTCATTAACTACAATAAAAAAGATTCTGAGGTACAATTTTTTAATTTTTTAAAATTGCTTACATCATTTGAGAAATCCTTCATGAGATGGTTGGTGTGTGGTTCTTTTCACAAACAAGTGGATGTGAGAGAGTGAAAAAAATCAGTAACAGTTACACATACCATTGAGTGAAGGATTGCAATATAATTGAACCCAGCAGTTAAATAATCTATTTATTACATTCTTAATAAGTGTGTGTATGAATTTAGTCAAAATTTTTTGCTTTGTTGAATGTTTTCTGAAAATGATGTCAACTTCTTTAACACTTATTGACTTGACCTGCCGTCACAGTAACTTCTTTGTTCCAAGTTAATTGAAATATTAAAGGGAAACAAAGAAGATATGATCATTTGAAGTTTCTGTTGAAACGGATATGGAAGCGGCCATTTTGAGAGCTAAGACATCATGGTTCTAAATGACCATATGTGAAATATTTATAAATATGAAAATTTACTGATTTATATGGAAAAAATGACACAACTATGAAAAATATGTAATACCTAATGGCAATAATGCTTTATATGACCAGTACATTTTTTTGCATTCATTCGCAATGTTTTTCTCCATTTTAAATGATATTTATCAGTATTCCATATATGGTAATATGGAACTATGACATCATAGTTCTAAAAATTGCGGCTCCCATATCCGTTTTAGAACAACCTTTAAATGGTCATATCTTTTTTGTTTATCATCCGATTTTGATAATTTTTTCACCTTTTTCCAAGTTTTTCAGAACCCTCAACAGCTTGTTTGGCTGTGGCGCTACATTCCCTTTAATATAAGTGATTATGAATTTTTTCCCCCAGAAAACCTGATGTTTCAGAAATGTAATAAATGACCATAAGCTCATTGGACTCTTGAGAATCATGAGTTTACCCATAACTGATCTGAGTTCTGTTGAAACTTACAGGCTGTCATGTGGCATTATAGCGAGATCGGCCGGACTTTTCGAGAATACCAAAAAGATTTGCGCTTGCGATGGAGTCACACAGTGGGACGAGAGAGATAAACCTGTAGCTGGAACGGGGCGGCAGTCTAACTTGTGATGAACTGTGATAATGCATATTATGCACAAGGAAACTGTGATAATGGAATAATAAGAAATCCCATGCCATGTATTTTGTACTGAGATCATGTATGGGAACTTTTTAAAACGGCGATTCTGGCATGTGCTTTTCCTTGAACAAATATTAACCAGATTGTTTGGGTATTTTAATGTTGAATGATGATATATTGTAGTATTAAAAGATCTTTTTAGCAAATGTTGCAATCATCAAAAACTTTACATTGCCATTCTAACGATTTTAAGCCGTATATGAAAACGTGTATCGCATAATCAAAATGACTTAAAATACATTTGCATATTAAAATTACATTGGCTTTAATAAATTTATTTTACAGACTTATTTATTGTTAATAATTTATTGATGACTGATGCATATACACTTTTAAGATGGCAATTATTTACCAAATTTACTGACTTTTGTACCAATTACCCATTTTTGCTTGCCGGATTATGACAGCGGTGATATTCTTTGTTAATCCGCGGCAATACCCTTCGCTTATCTGGGAATGAAGCAGATTGATTGATTAATCAGATGCATTCCAGTCAAGTTGAGCAAAAATAAATTAATAAATACTGGTTGTTGATCATATTCTCTAAATACCAATATCATCAGAATTGTGACAGAACAGAACAAAATGTGCATCCTAAACTTATTTGTCAATTTATCACCAGGTTAATCAGAGGAACGACCTGGAAACTGTTGTAAAGTTTTCTGAGATGTAAGAATGCAGCATTTTACCCATAATTATAAACACTATAAATGAAACATTGTGCACTTTATGGCGATTATTTTCTATACTTGTGGAAACATTATGAACTATCTCTTGGCTAATTCTGCCACCTTCTGACAGGTCAAGAAAGGAGATTGATCACATATATATGAAGATCTGGGCTGGAAATTGATATTTTGTCTAATTTCTGCATTATTTAACTTCGAAAAATAACAAAATGGATAGGCTGACTTTGATTTCAGAGATCATGTTGTTATTTTTTTGGTGTGTCCTTGGGCAAGACATTTTCCCTAGCCTCGTCTGTCGAATGGGGACGTAAACCAGGCAGTCTCGTATAAAAGAGTTTATCCTCTGCACACGTTAAAGAACCAGGAAGCGACTCGTTAGTAAGAATAAGGCAGGTTCCTGGATTCCTTTGCACCCTTCCCCTCTCTCGGGGGAAGCTCTAAACAACCATAACACCTTTTAGGTCTTATAAACACTTATTTCAAATCTGTTTACTTGTTCCATTCTAGCCCTGTACATACTATTTAAAGTTGTATTTGAAGTTAAAGTCCCTATCCCACCATCAACAGGCAAATATTGTAACAGATGTGCACTGTTTTTAAACCTATTGACGATGAGATATATATATATAACATATATGTTGAGAATCCAAACTCTATAAACACATTGAAAATGGCTTTAACCAGCCAGCCCAAACCCTAGAACTGGAGCATTGAATTTAGAGTTACTAACTTACAATTCTTTTTACGCATATTCAGTCATCAGTATTTTAAGAAACCATGAATAATCCTATGCTTTTAATTGTCACATATACTTTATTATATGACCTGGACACCAGGATAGAGTTTTGATAAACGGTTTTGTAGTTAATTTGGCGGGTTATTTAAGCATTTACAAGGAAAAACAACGTTCTCAATTCAGTTTATTATGTGTTATTTGCTTTTAGAAAGAACTTGTAGTATTCTGATTAATTGACAGGATTGTAAAATTCCGCATGATATAAAACTATTAAATGCAGTTGTAAAGGACAGTCTACCGAGTTTCATCAAAAACTAAGAAAGCTTGGTATAATAAATCTTTTGTAGCCAGTTTATTGTATTATGTCAATTTTAGCCAATAAAAGTAATAAATTATGATGAGCTTGTTTCTGAAATATAAAATCCAAACTAGAAATGTCACTAGTAAGTTGCAAATTCCCCCCGAAAAGGTTTTTGTATCGCCTTTTCGAAGACATAGGTGTTGCTTTTCCACCAACGGCAGCGGCGTCAACATTCAAGTTTTGCATTTAGGTCATTTTCTCACAAACTATGCACTAGACCCTTCAAACTTTGCTTATAGTTGTATCTTGGGTGGTACATCGCAACGTGTCAAAGCAAATATGGATGTGACCTTGACCCTCCAAGCAAAGGGCAGATAACCTAATATTTTTTACATTCAAGTTTTGTGTTTAGGTCACTTTTTCACAAACTGTATGCACTTGACCTTTCAAACTTTGCTTATAGTTGTATTATTGGGTGGTACATTGCAATGTGACAAAGAAAATGTGGAAGTGACCTTGACCCTCCAAGCAAAGGACAGATACCTTAATAATTTTTACCTTTAACTTTTGCATTGAGGTCAATTTCTCGCAAACTGTACACACTACACCTTTCAAACTTGGCTAATACTTGTATCTTGGGTGGTACATCGCAACGTGACAAAGCAAATGTGGATGTGACCTTGACCCTCCATGCAAAGGGCAGTTAACCCTAGATTTTTACATCCCTATGGGTACGAACCACTTGTCGCAGATTTGTTTTTATATTGCTATGATAGCGATTTCATGTTGAGTCTTGCACCAGATACCCAGGAAGATGTTATTGAGGCCTGTAATGACACCTCTTGGTGTCTGGATGACACATTAAACATTGACAATCCTTTCATTTCTACTGTGGTTAATAATATATACCCTCAAGAACTTCAACTTAACAAAGCTAATATTTCTGATACTAACGCTTCTTTTCTTGATTTGCATCTCTCCATTGAAAATGGTGAAATAATTAGCAAAATATATGACCAGAGAGATGATTTTAATTTTGATATTGTTAATTATCCCCATTTAGATGGGGATGTTCCCCGAGCAACTTCTTATGGGGTCTATGTGTCTCAACTTATTCGTTTTTCAAGAGCTTGTACTCGAGTTGAGGACTTTTATATTCGTAATCTTAGTATCTGCTTTCCAAATATAAAAGTAATTTAAGAACTCTTCTGAGACGAGGACTATCACAACCTGACTTCTATGGTGACGTGATTTACAAACTTCGTAAGATCCTTGATCATGATCACTTTCATACTATATTTGTTAAACTGGTTAAAAGGTTTATCAAAAGAGGTTATGACCCTATCATTTTGCAAAGCACTGCATGCTTGGTGGTGGACCCATTTACAGTTCGCCACTATGCTTTTCTCTTTGATTGTGCGATGACCGGACAGGCTGTGGACCCTATGATGATGTCTACCTAAAGCCCAAACGGATGGTGACATTTGAGGTTTGCTGCAGTCTTGTCTTGTCATGCTGTCAATGGTTTATTCTCTTGTTGCTCTGGCTTCTGCCAAGTCATTGAGTACCTTCTTTGTGGCTTTCTAGGCTATTTTTTTTTTGTATTTATATATACACGAGCATCTTTGTGTTTTACTTATATTGCCTATTCATGCTGCCTTGTTGGTTAGAGAATAGTTCATGACGGGGATTTCTTTATTTACACTGTCCCGTTTTATTGGGTTGACAGTAGGGTAGATGTGAGGTTTGGTGCACCCTAGAACCTGGTTTAAAACACCAGCGGCCTTTTTATTGCCACTGACCGTTCCAAGGCGGTATATAGCGCTATTGTCTACCCTTTTGTGTTTGTGATGTCTTATTTGGCCTTTTATTCATCTTTAAATTGGTTCTTTGTTTCTGTGTGTGTTTGTGGTTGACTGTTGTCCTTGAATGCTGCTTTTCCTGTTCGATTTTTAGCTCTGCTGGCCAAAAGCCGGCATAGCTTATGGGATGACGAGTTGTCCGTCTGTTAATTTTTGCCTTGTAAACACTCTAGGGCCTTCATTATTAATCGGCTCTTTACGAAACTTTGACAGTGTCTTTATATCAATGAAATATCGGACAAGTTCGAAAACCAGCCAGATCTAATTAGTTTCACCGGAGTTATGGCCCTTGTTTTGCTGAAAAATGCTATGGTAAGCCTTGCGAACAATCTAGCACCTTCATTTATTATTTGATCTTACCAAACTTGCACAGATTGTTAATATCAATGAAAGCTCGAAAAAGTTCCAAAACCAGCCAAATCAGATCAGTAACACCAGAGTTATGGCCCTTGTTTTTCTGAAAAATGTTATTTTCTGCCTTGTGAACACTATAGTGCTTCAATATTAATCGGATCTTTACGAAACTGTGCCAGTGTCTTTATATCAATAAAAGCTCGGACAAGTTAAAAACCCAGCCAGATCGGAGTAATTTCACCGGAGTTATGGCCCTTGTTTTGCTGAAAAATGCCATATTAAGCCTTGTGAACACTCTAGCACCTTCATTTATTACTTGATCTTTACCAAACTTGCACAGATTGTTAATATCAATGAAAGCTCGGACAAGTTTGAAAACGAGCTAGATGGGACCATTAACAGCGGAGTTATTGCCCTTGATTTAGTTAAAAATGCTATATTTTGCCTCGTTAAGACGATAGGGCCTTCATCTTTCATCCAATCTTTACGAAACTTTACCAGATGGTTTATATCAATAAAGGTCGGACAAGTTCGAAAACAGTCAGACCGGACCAGTAACAGTGGAGTTATGGCCCTTGATTTAGTTAAAAATGCTATATTTTGCCTCGTTAAGATGATAGGGCCTTCATTTTTCATGCGATCTTTACGAAACTTTACCAGATTGTTAATATCAATGACAGCTCGGACAGGTTAGAAAACCAGCCAGGTCGGACCAGTAACAGTGGAGTTATGGCCCTTGATTTAGTTAAAAACCTATATTTTGCCTTGTTAAGACGATAGGGCCTTCATCTTTCATCCGATCTTTACCAGATTGTTAATATCATTGAAAGCTCAGACAAGTTTGAAAACCATCCAGATTGGACCATTTACATCGGAGTCATGGCCCTTGATTTTCTGAAATATGCTATATCTTGGCCTCATTAAGATGAAAGGGCCTTCAGTTGGCTGGATTTCAATGTAACTTTGCAGGGATGATCAGTACCAAGCCTAGTTTTACATAGTCACCGTGTTCCAGTTGAATGATTTATAGCCCTTTAAAGGTTTTAATACACAAACTTTGTTCCGACTAGTTCTCCTGAACCCATGGCCGGATTAAACGAAACTTTTTAGGGATGATCAATTCCATGTCTAGTTGTGCAAATCATTGCCCTATTCCGGTTGAATGATTTTTGGCAGAATTATGGTCCTTTAAAGGTTTTAATACACAAACTTTGTCTGATCTACTTCTCCTGAACCCCTCGCCACATTTCAGTGAAACTTTGCAGGGATGACTCACCAAGCCTAGTTGTGCATGTCATCGTCGCGTTCCGGTTTACAGATATTTGGCAGAGTTATGGCCTTTTAAAGGATTTTGATACCACAATTTTTTTCCGGGCTAGTTCTCATGAACCCCTGGCTGTATACAGACGAAACTTGACAAGGATGATCAGTATCAAGCCCAGTTGTGCATATCATCGCCATATTTCGGTCGACTGATTTTTGGCAGAGTTATGGCCCTTTAAATGTTTTAATACACAAACTTTGTCCAGATAGTCTCTTCTGAACTCTTTGCCAGATTTCAGCGAATCTTGGCGGGGATGATCAGTACTAAGCTGCACCTGTCATTGCCATGTTCTGGTTGAATGAATTTTGGCAGATTTATGAGCCCTTAAAGGTTTTAATACACTAACTTTGTCTGGACTAGTTCTCCTGAACCTCTGGCTGGATTTCAACGAAACTTTGCAGGGATGATCAGTACCAAGCCTTGTTGCGTATATCATCACCATGTTCCGGTTGAATAATTTTTGAAAGACTTATGGCCCCTTATACATACACTTTATCTTGAGCCAGTAGAGCGTCCACAGGCCCTCTTGAGGCTCTTGTTATCTATATTTACTTTTAGGTCATTTTTTCACAAACTGTATGCACTAGACCTTTCAAACTTTGCTTATAGTTGTATCTTGAGTGGTACATTGCAACGTGACAAAGCAAGTGTGGATGTGACATGGCAAGGGGCAAATAACTTAATAATTTGTACCTTCAACATTTGCATTTAGGTCACTTTCTCGCAAACTTTATGCACTACGCTTTCAAACTTTGTTTATAGTTGTATCATGGGTAGTACATCGCAACCTGACAAAGCAAATGTGGATGTGACCTTGACCCTCCAAGCAAAGGGCAGATAATAATTTTTACCTTCAAGGTCACTTTCTCACAAACTTTATGCATTAGATCTTTCAAACTTCACTTATAGTTGTTTCTTGGGTAGAACATCACAACGTGTCAAAAAGCAAATGTGAATGTGACCTTCACCATCCAAGCAAAGGGCAGATAACTTTAATTGTTACATTTACATCACTTTCTCATGAACTACAATTATGCACTAGATGCTTTAAACCTAGTTTATAGCTTAATCTTTGGAAGACAAAACATTCTATTTTGACATAGTTGTGTCTTGGAGTGCATCTTTTTGGATGCATGGATTTCATCTATGACCTTGACCTATTTTTTGGAGCTGATGATTTATTTTTTATAGATGGCATTTTGTTTTTAAACAAATGCGCTTAAATGTCATCTCAGAAAACTGTAAACTCCATTGTTTTTAGTTATTAAAATGTTTACAAACTTTCGTTTAAGCATCAGTTATCTTTTATTTTTAAGTCCCGCCCCCATTAGGCGAGACATATGAATCTGTTGATTTATTGTCTTATAGTAATTCCAACGTTGTTAAAATGTGAAGAGTTACAGTTAAAACAATAAATAAATTGAAGGTCAAGTGAATTATGTGCGCAACACACCTTCTGAGATCTTGCAAACTTTTGTGTATTGCGATCAAATTCCCTTAAGTAATTTTAGTGTACTGGCAAGGACACAGTTTTAATGCATTTGATCCTTGACCTCTAAGTGTGACCTTAACCTTTGAGGTATGGTCGGACCTGATTCTTGTTCACATCATGAACATTTCTGCATAGTTACTAGTATATCAAATCCCTTAAGAAGTTTAAGAGCTATCGCCAAGAAACGATATTCCTCATTTGACCTTTGAGATATAGACCAGATTCTTGTGCCCGACACCTTCTCATCATGCTGAACATTCCTATATAGTTACATCAAAAACCCTTAGTAGTTTAGGAGTTATTGATTTCACTTATTTGACCTTTGACTACTGTGACTAAGATGTTTGCGGTACATAACCGATTCAAGAGTGTTGCAAAACTCAATTCCTGATTTTCAGACGTGCACTATCATTTGAGACTCTTGTTAAAATAAAAACTTTTTGTCCACCGACATAGGCAGAGGACAACCGGTACTGAATTTGCACTTCTGTCATTCTGTTGTCATTTTCGTTTCAACAAATCACTTTAATATTTATTATTGGATCTTGATGAAACTTTAGAACAATGTTTATGGCCATAATATCTAGTTAAAGTTCCATAATCAGCCGGAGTGCACCTTTAATGCCAGAGTTATGGCCCTTGAATTTTTTAAAAAAATACTTTCGTTTCCAATTATCAGCCGATCTTGATGACACTTTAGGACAATGTTTATGGACATATTATCTAGGCCAAGTTTGTTTACCAGTCAGATCTATACTGCTGAGTTATGGCCCTTGGATTTTTCAAAATTGATTTTCGTTTGCAACCAGTAACGTTAACATTTATAATCCGATCTTGATGAAACTTTAGGACAATGTTTATGGCCATAATATCTAGGCCAAGTTTGATAACACGCCAGTACGCACCTAACAGCGGAGTTATGACCCTTGATTTCGTTAAAAATGCTATAATTTGCCTCGTTAGTACGATAGGTCCTTCATTTTGCATCTGATCTTACCAAACTTTACCATATTTTATGATTTATTTTTTTTTGTTTAATTTTTTTTTTCAATTGTTTTGGGTCGTTTTTTTAGATTTTTTTTTTTGTTTAATTTTTTTTTTTGATTTTTCTTTTTGAATTATTTTTCTGTTTTAATTAAAAAAATATATTTTTTTTGTGATTTTTTTTTAGCTCTATTGACCAAGTTCGAAAACCAGTCAGATCGGACCAGTAACCGAGGAGTTATGGCTCTTGTTTAGTTAAAAATGCTTTATTTTGCCTCGTTAATATGGTAGGGCCTTTTTTTCATCTGATCTTTACCAAACTTTACCAGATTCTTTAGTTATGGCCCTTGCTTTAGTTAAAAATGCTGTATTTTCCCCAAATCTTTCAAAAAAAACGTAAATTGCAGTCACTCGCTTCATTGATGTTACAAGAGCCATGTTAGCCAGTAGAGCGTCCACAGGCCCTCTTGTTCAAAATAAGACTTGTTTCGGACCAATTACAATCTGATCATAATGAATTGAATTGAACTGGGTTTTAAGGCGCACCAACACATGAAAAGGTTATATGGCGCCTAACAGGCATGAACATGCCAGGCTCATCTTCCATGTACATCGAGATAAAATATGGAAAATGGGCCTAGAACCTTCTCACCCTGAACTGCAGAGTTGCTGCAAATTCTATCGTAGAAACTCCATTTATGCTGGAGCCACGTTTATTGTTTTTCTGCCACTGCTCTTTTGATGCGAGCGAGATAGCACCTGAAACAATGTAGGGATCATGATGAAGACCTTTAATGAACATGAACAAAAAATGATAAAATGAACATGAATTTGGGGGGATTCTACCGCTCTGCCTACCCCTCCAAAGGGATCTGCAGTGGTCCTATTCTTTGCCCCGTGACCAAACGAGGGCACCCGGGAACCACACGGGGCTTGATCATAATGAAACTTTAAGACAACGTTTATGGCCATAATATCTCGGCCTAGTTTGATAACCAGCCAGATTGCACCTATAATGCCAGAGTTATGGCCCTTGGATTGGTTTAATTTTCCGATTTTTGCAGCAATAACTTTAATGTTTATAATTCGATCTTGATGAAGCTGTAGGACAATGTTTATGGCCATAATATCTAGACCAAATTCAATAACTACCCAGATTGCACCTATAATGCCAGAGTTATGGCCCTTGGATTTTTTTAATTTAAGATTTTTGTGGTTTCCGCTCATTAATTTTAATATTTATAGTTCATTCTTGATGGAACTTTAGGACAATATCTATGGGCATTTTTCTCAGCACTTTTTTATAACCAGCCAGATTGGTGCGCACCTATCATGCCAGAGTTATGGCCCCTGGATTTTTTGAAAATTAAGATGTTGCGGTTTCCGCTCAATAACTTAACATTTATAATCCAATCTTCATGAAACTTGGGTTCAGTATTTATGGGCATAATATCTCAGCCAAGTATGATAACCAGACTGATTGCTTATATCATGCTGGAGTTATAGCCTTTGTTTTTTAAAAATTTACTGATTTTGGTAAAGTTTTTACTTCATATGAACTAAGTTTTACATTGACGGTTCCTATCAGACGATGGACCATAATTATCTGAATTTGCTTGTTGTTTTTTTCAGGATTGAGAATATCGGCCAACATAGTTGAAAACTTCCAGAAGGTTAATTATCAACTATGACTTCCCTATTGAAAACACATTTATGGCAACCATATTCACTGGTGCTCTATCGATTGCTAACACAAAGATACCAGGTACAAGACTCAGAACATTTCTGTAAGTGTCAAATCCTACACTGCGAGACCAAGAAGGGCAGAGGTCACACAGCTGAAGCAGAAGAGAAATCAAAATCTAGCTCTAAGTCGGGTAAATTGGTAGAAAAAGATGCAAGTATGCACGGTGTAAACGGTGAAAAACAAGCCAAATTCAAGCCTTTCAATGTTAAAAAAAAATTAATGTCCCCAATGGACAGACTTAATGCAGTGTTACCAGAGGAATATAAAACAAGGTTAAATAATGAAAATTTAATGGACAAGCCTGAAGACAAAACACGGGAAGATGCAGAAAACGTTTCAGCATTTAAAAATCTTAACATCGATAACCAAGATAATTCAGTTGGAACTAAATCACCATACAGCAAAACAAGTACATATAGGACTGGAAGAGCTTATAAAAGTAGCACATTTAGAGCCAGAAGTTTACAGCCGTCTAAAAGACTGGCAAATCTTCTACAGTCCGACTACTGGGATAAAATCAGTGATGCAGAAACCAAAGAAGTTGTTGATGACTTGGCAGAAAGTTCTCCGTCTAAATCGGACAATGCTGATCACAAGAAAAAATAATCTCAAAACAAAAGGAAAGAAATCAGTATGGTTCAATGTTTTTGGATCAAGACAATACATTTATTTGAAGAATAAGAATCTTTTTATGAACCAAATGGTTTGATGCGCCACAAATTTGGTCTAAAGACTTTGAGGTCCGGCCTTGGCTCAAACTCATTTATATGTAAATGTTTAAGTACTGTATCGTTAGTATCTCGAGTATTATCGTCCTGCCCAAAAAGACGTTTTCGGGGGCTTATACAATGTTTCTCCGTACGTTCATCACACTTTGTTTTTTCGAGTATAACTTCGAAGTTATTCAAGGTATCTTCAATATCAAACTAGTGGTCTTGAGGTGCTTTTTGATTATAGAACTTTGTTATATTAATATTTTTGCATTTCCTTACAAATAAGATAATACATTCATCATTTCGTTTCAGGCATCATAACTACAAACTCATTTAAGGTATTTTAGCTCTATGGGTGCTCTTTGGAGGTCGAGCATCCGTGTCTTCTTCTGGAGTCCATTTTAGAATGTCACATGACTATTGTCATTATAAAGTGTAGATATATGTATTCAAAGTTTGTTGAAGACATGAAAAGGTTATAAGGAATGTTAAGATCAAACACTGACTTTGAACTGAAACTGTGATAATGAAAATGAAATTAAACAAGAGATGTTTGTAAAACATATATGACCCCCTCGAGGGCTGTAACCCTGGTGTAACTGAAGATATTAAGCTAAAACCAGTTTTCTATTTTTAGTAAAAAGTGACCTTGACCTTTGACCGATCCAAGCTTCCTTTCCATGAGCCGCATCTTGTGTTGGAGTTTTGTAAAAACGAGAAAGCCATTTAAATTCTTTTGAAATTAGTCATTTATTGGTCTAAAGGAGTTTCTTGAAGTTTAATATTAGTTTACAACTTTTTCTGCCATCAAAAAAAACAAAAAAACATTGTGGCTTCGCATTCATCTCATCCGAAAAACAAACCTTCAAATCAAATTTGGCGAACTTGGAAACCAATCACTTGTTTACTGAAGTATTTAAGCAAAATGTGAATTAGTAAAATGATAACAACAGAAAACATACCATCACATAAGCTCATCCGGCCTCTGGACAGCAGAGCTAAAAATTAAAACAAAAAAAGGATAAAGCATTTCAGTTTAATTTATTTAAAATACAATATTAAATCCATCCATCTCTAACATCTAATAATATCACAATTAATCGTAAAACTTTTTCTCCTAAAATAACAAGTGTAAAGCAAAAACCTAACAATAAATAGTTAACATATGTTACAGTTATCACAGTTTTGCTTGATGAGATACAGAGTATATATTATCATAGAACTAATGAAAAACTACATAATTAGATCAAATACATACAGTAACAACAGTTTTCACAAACAAGTTTATAATTTAACACCGCAAATCATTTAAACATCTCCGACATACAAGGTTTGAATATACAGTGCTTAATGTTTATATTTGAATAGATTATATGATAATGAATAGAAATTCAGGTAGAAAGGAACTTTAAATCACACATGTACATATAAACTCTGTAATAACACTGGGCGATTTTGCTTCTTACTGTACATATTCTCCATGCAAAATATATGGTTTAGTGTGTGCCCCTTTTCAAGGCAATCATAGTAAACGTTTCCCGCTCATCTAGTTTCTATTTTCTTATAAGGAAATCACATTAAAATGTTCATAATACGCAAATGTACAGTTCAGTTTTAGCTATATTTAAAACACAAACATTAAAAAAGTTTTAATAGCAAAACATACTGTTTGAAATGTAATGGTTGATGGTTTTGTTTGTGAATGTGATGTAACAATAATAAACAAAATTTTACTGGCATTTGTTATTGTATTGTTATTACAAATTAAAGTAATTAATAAAGTTTCTAATACAGTGAAAATCCTAGCAGCAGCATGAAACAGAATTTGCGGCATTTGCAGAGTTATTTATAACACTTACCAAAATAGATGACGTGGAAAGTCCATTGTTGTTAGAATTGTCGATTTCCACAACCCAATAATCAGGTGCATTCGTTTCTATAAATAACTAACGAAATATACAGTGATGAAATATTGAATTGAATGTTGTTTAACGCCTCAACAACACTATATCTTATTTAGAGATGCCCCAGAGAGGGTAATTCTAAATGGGAATCAAGGATACTATCCTACTCTTCTTAACGAATAGATTCCTACTTTTTTTATGTGCTCGGATGATACACGGGACCGCCCAGTTTATTCCGCATCTGACAGATGAGGATTAGAGAAAGAACACACCAACGAAACTCAATGGCGCCAGTGAAGCTTGAACCCAGATCCTTCAGAAATCAGGAAAAGGGAAGTCTTAAAGTCATCAAGTGAGAAATAAGAATGTAAGGAATTAAAAAAACTATGGAAATCAGAAGAAATGATGTCGGAAGTCCCTCCTGGGGGCTTCCATAAAATGGAAATGCCCAACTTTATAGTATTGCCATACTGGAATACCATGCCGTACATACAACATTGAGTCACATTATTCTGATACTGGGCCGACCAGTCCTAGCCCTATCCTTTAAATTCTGAGTGTCAAGCAATTGGGCCACTAGTACCCTTTTTATGAAGTCTTAGTATGACCCAGTCAGAGTCTACCGTAATTACAACACAGATGAATATATAAGTACTTATTTTGAGTTGGTAGCTTATACTGTAATTTAATTAAAGTTTGCAAGGCGTTATTAACACATGTTTATTAACATAGACTTGCGATGGCCGAGTGGTTAACATACATGTATTTGCAACTCGTCCAAGGTCCCGGGTTCATTCCCAGTGGAGTCACATCTTAAATTTTTAAAAATGCACTCCTGCAGTATCTTACTCGGTCAAGGTACTTTGAAAGTATGCTATCTTTCAAGGCGGATGTAAACCCGTCGTTCTCGTTGCAGGGAGTGCCATCCCCGTGCAAGTTTTAGTGATTCACAACTATAAACCTAAGTCTGATCTCTGTTTTGAGGCATCATATGTCCCCCAATAAAGGGTTTGGAATTTTAAAAAAAAACTGAATTAATGTTTTGAGAATGGGCCTAGAATCTTATTACCTGCAGAACTGCAGAGATGCTGCAAATTCTATAGTAGACACTCCATTTACGATGGAGCCACGTTTCCACATTTGCATAAAATGCGGTGTCTTAAAGAAAACCTTGCATGAGCATGATAAAAAATGACAAAATGAACACGAAGGGGGTTCCTACCCATCTGCCTGCCACCACACGCGGATTTAAAAAAAAGAAGAAACATACGGAAATGTAACCTGTAAATAAACCCTAAGCAATATTAGACATCAAAATCTATATTTAGTAGCATGCACTTGACTTGTGTCCATTACGAACAAACAAAACATTTATAGAAACCTTTGTCATATTAACATTTTGCTGTTTGAGGTTATTCATACCGCTGCTAGTATTTTCACTGTAATAGAATTACCAATCCATCCATCATATTCAAGTCTCGTTGGCAATTATCAATAATATCTTCTAACTATGCATCAACTATGCATCAATAAACAAAAATCTAAAGCAACATGAAATCAATGCATCGGAATCATGATGTAGTGAAACATAACTATATTGTTTCACTATTATTATTTTTAAATATTAATTTTATACATTTTGTTTAAGGTTTAATAGTAATATTTTCAGTCTGACAGTAAACTCTAAGTTAATAATTCTATTACCAAGTGCAAGGTTTAAAAGGTGGAAACTTGAATTTCTTGGATTTTATTTGGAATTTCAGTTTTTATAGATATGATATCTTATTTATTTCAAGTGATTTAATAGATTTCTAAGAAACATAATTTTAAAAGTTTACCAACCTTGCTTTAATCTGAACAGGGCCTCTCAAATTTGAAGTACCGGTACATATTACAAACTTTAGTTTTGAAATTAATAAAATTAACTGAACTTCAATACTGATTAAATATTCAAACCAGCATGTTAAGTCTTAAATACAGAGCAGCCTTTCACTTGTGAAAAACACTGCAAATGGGAATATGCAATATCAGACACAAAACATATTTATATATTTCACAAGAAATAGCTTGGTCACCTGTGACCACATTTGTAATGTCACTGTGTTCCTTACAAACACTATTAAACACAGCTTTGCATACGAGTCTATTGCACTTGTAACAGCTTGTATCACTATTCCTCCGCAGCAGGCCATTCATCCTCTGGCAAAGTTCTCTTCAAACCTAAGGAAAATCGAAAGTAAACAATGTGAACTTGTACAATACATATGCATTATTTTCTCTAAATACAGCAAAGTTTAATGCCAAGCTTAATTCAAGCCAGTCTTGTGACATATGCCCTTTATAAGTACTCAAAATGTATTTGTGTGTTGTTTTTTTGAATGTTGTAAAAAGTATCAAAATCTAGTTCATGAAAACAGAGCCTGAAGTTTTTTTTGTCAGTGATTTGCTGTATCCAGTGCTTTGAAATGGTTCACATTAAACAGAATATGAAAAAAGAAGCATTTCTACTAAATGCAGATTTTATTGTATCAGTTTTACAAAATTATAACCTTTAACTATGATATTATTAAAGTTCAACTATCTAATAAATACAAAAAAACATTATACAATTATGGACTTTTCAGCTGTTATACATGATGTGATATGCACCAAAAAAATCATTATTGACCGAGGCGATAGCCGAGGTCAATAATGATTTTTTGGTACATATCAACATCATGTATAACAGCTGAAAAGTCCATAACTGTTTTATTATATAACCCTCAATTTACAATTATATAAAACAGGTCAATATCAAAAAAACAATTATATAAAACAGGTCAATATCAAAAAAACAGGTCAATATCAAAAAAACAGGTCAATATCGCTAGATATTTTTTCTAAAAAATTACTTTTTAGCCAATGAAAACGCGTCTATTTATAGGTTATATAATAATGCATCATGTTTACCTGTAACTTAGACCTGTGTTTTTGTTGTTGTTGTATTTTAGGCCTCAATAGCAATAGTGGCTATGAATAGGTAGATAACTCTATGCACATAGTATTGAACATTATACAATTATGGACTTTTCAGCTGTTATACATGATGTGATATCCACCAAAAAAATCATTATTGACCGAGGCGATAGCCGAGGTCAATAATGATTTTTTGGTACATATCAACATCATGTATAACAGCTGAAAAGTCCATAACTGTTTTATTATATAACCCTCAATTTACAATTATATAAAACAGGTCAATATCAAAAAAACAGGTCAATATCAAAAAAACAGGTCAATATCGCTAGATATTTTTTCTAAAAAATTACTTTTTAGCCAATGAAAACGCGTCTATTTATAGGTTATATAATAATATATGATATTGCCCATGAATCTATATGAAATCTTATAATACAAAACCCTTTACCTTTCATGTCAAAAGTAGACTGATCTGGTTTTTCAAAGAAATCCTCAGCTTGGTTTCCGGGACTGGACTCGCCCGAGGAGACATACCAGGAAACGCTTTCTGGACTGGCAGAGTCATACTGACTGTCTATATCACAGTCCGGACATCTACGTGGAGTAGCACTTGGGCCTCGTGGGTAGCCATCATCTTCAGGGTCCCTTAGGTAACCTCTTATGGCACCGCCATGATGATCTGGACGGATTCTGCTCCAAAGTGAGTGGTCAGGTTCTATGGCCATTATCTGAAACATATATAATATATGTATCGAATAGTTAAATTAAACTTTTCAATTCTGAACTTCTAATAAATGTGTAAACTAATAGCCTCTTAAGTTTGTCGTCTTTTTTAAATTTCTACAATAGACGTTCTAAATGGCAGAATCTATAGTTCTGTTTTTCATGATGGTTGGAGATTGGCATGTGTGACATGTCTATATATTGACACAGAGATATGATGTCTGAAGGGAACGAATACATCATCAGCCTCATCCCATCTAGACTTAAATTGCTTTAAAAGAAAAGGAGTGAACAGTTTTGTTTTTTATTGCGTATGCTATACATACATTTATAGCAATTTATGTTCTTTCAAAGCTTTAAACACTTGTTTTTTTGTAATATAGAGCATATATAATCATAAAACTGTCATTGAGCTTTGATTTTATGGTGACAAGGTTAGAATGCTGGCAACTAATCACATGCTTGAACTTCACTCCTGCACTAGAACTGAGGGCTATTTGTCTTACTAATCCATTCATAAGTATGCAATAACATGTCATGAGAGACCATGTTATTGTAGCCTAGGAACACTCACCTCATCACAGCATCTCCTACTGACGACAGCACAATAATCCAGCTTTGTCCACAGTTTATCCCTTTTCATGAGAAACTTTGGGAACCGGTCCCTCCATTTGTCACCCAGAGCCCAGGGAAATATCTCGTACTTAATCTCTTCTTCATCTTCTTCCATGTCATTGGCTAAGTACCTGCAAATTATAGACAAAATGTGTAAGGAGAAGCATTATTATTAAAATTATATAAGTATGGCACTGGATGACTTGGCATAGTTTACGCACTAATATATTAGATCATAGATATGGGTAAGGGTGTATTCAAACACATCTTCACGAAATACAATGTCAGTCACAATCTTGGTACACCCAATGACTTTATTTGTCCTTATGTTGTTCCTGCTGAGAATTAAACATAACAAAAGTGCCATTGTTGTGGACCTATTACAATGCCACTACATAATATGTCCCTTCAAGTCTAGAAAAGGTCAAGAGAAGACCGATTGTTAGTGTAAACAATTTTTTTAGCAACAAAGTGCTTATCTGATACTTACAGAGCAACAAAGAAATTTGTCCTGGTGTATTCTCTGATTTTGTATCCTGCCCTTTTGAAGTAAGCAAAGACCATTGCAAGGAGATACTGGAAAATAAAACAGATAGTTGCATTCCACATTTAAGTGTATTTACAATCAAACTTAAAAAGCAGATGTCAACAGATGTTCGAATATATGTTGGCTTCGAACCAACAAAGTTATTGATCAGTTCGGTGTTAAAAAATTAACTAGACAAATGTCCAGGAATGTTCTAAATTAAAATACAGAATGAATGAAAGACCTCTAAGAACTTTAAAAAAGGTTCATGCATTAATGCCAGGTCATATCTAAATTTGGTGAAAATCCAACAGGCACTTTAAGAGATGTCATTTACAGCAACTGTTAATTGAGTCTGAACTATGATTTATTACCTTTGAAATATAGGTAGGGTACTTTAAGTATGCGGCATTACTCCATTTGCACTTTCTGGCGAGGTTTCTGAAGTCTGAAGACAACATGCAATGCCTGCATAAACTGTCATATTTTAATTGACAAAACTTTAAATACCATCGGCAATGTTAATGTTACGAAATGAGATTTCAGAT
Organism: Cyrtodaria siliqua; assembly: GCA_037043455.1. Taxonomy (NCBI): domain Eukaryota; kingdom Metazoa; phylum Mollusca; class Bivalvia; order Adapedonta; family Hiatellidae; genus Cyrtodaria; species Cyrtodaria siliqua. Next base: position 70,587 of record JAWPHD010012920.1, read on the forward strand.
GAGAGCGAGATAAACATTGATTCAAACAGGACTTGTTGCATAACATGCAGTCGTTACAAAAAACGACTAGATCTGACAGTGTTATATTCTTCTCTTGGTGAGCTTTATGCATGAATGTTAGGTATTTAATGGTTTAGTCAATTGCAATACGGCAGCTGTCTATGCATATACATCGCGTAATGTCTTCAGAAAGACAAAAAAAACACCGGAAAGTGTGAATGATAGTCCTATTTACAACACTATATATAAAACTGTAACCTCCAGAGCAGGTGCCAAATGATGACCAAGGAAATATGACCATAAGGTCATCATTTGGACACATTTGATACAGGACCATAAACTTATGCTACATACAAACCATCAGACCTATTGGTTTCAGAGAAGATTTTCCTGATGTCACAAGTTGTTATAAAACTGTGGGGTGGGGAGCATCTATATGACAGCAAAATGTTCCTATTAAAAGAAGGTCAGTGTGACCTTGACATACCTTTAACATTTTATTAATTGTGTGTATGTGACTGACAGCGCTAAAGTGGGGCAACAATGGAGTGGGATGTAAAAAAGTGCCAGGGTGGGGCTGAGATGCCCATATCGCTGTCAGTCACTATTTGATACAAAATCCCTGTCCCTGGTGATGATGGACACATTTTCTAATTCTTTCAAAAATAGGATTTTAAAATCATGATTTATTTTATTTGGCCTTAAATATATACCTGAGAGAATGAAAATGACAAAAAGAGTTATCTTTATTCAACAACAAGTAAAAGTGAATGAATTTATGAATGAATGAATGTTGTCAATGGCTTGGGTCATATCAGGTTCAAAATGGGGATGAACAAAAAATGACAGTAATGGAGATGATAATTGTTTCTAGAAATGAATATCCTGTTCATTTCAAAATCATGGTAGTAAAAAAGAAACATTCATACATAACCCCGAGGACAACAAGCAGGTTGGTATAAATAAAAAGCATTTTAGACTGTTTCTGTATAATAATAGAAAGTGTCTATCAAATATTTGCTCCATGAAAAACAATTATGGACACTCCTTTTGTTGACTGACGGTGTTTGTTTAATTTCTGATTTGAAGAAGTTTGAGCTGAGTGATATATAGCCATACAAAAATCTAATGTTAAAGGGGCACACGGCAATCTTGATTCTTAAAAAACTTGCGGCCTCCCTTTCTGCATAACATGCATTTGTACAATCATTAATATTAATTAAAAGAATAGTATAAAGCAAATTGTTTTTGCATATAGCTAACTGTTGATTTTATTGCACCAATAATACATTTAAACCTGTCAAAGAATAAGAAAAGAAATGAAAATTGAAAATTTTATTCAATTATATGCAAGCAGGTAAAATTATAAATACTGGATTAATCAATGGAGATGCTAAAAATTGTAATGCTTGATAGAAAATTTCAAGATTGCCGTGAGTCCCTTTAAAACATAAATGATAATTTCTGAAAAAGAATCTGTCAAAATATTGAATTTTCGTCTGGTTGTTGTAATATATCTACCGGTATATTTTTTATTTTATCTAAAAAACATATATTTTAATTTGTTAAAATCGGGTCAAATAGAAATCTATAATTCTTACATAATATTTTTTTTTGCCTTTAGTACCGTTTCACTTAAATAAAATACAGAAGATCAAGCAAATGCAGCGGATGTAACTCAACATGAGT
>JAWPHD010012921.1:0-72275 GCA_037043455.1 Cyrtodaria siliqua
ATGCGATAACCTGTTTAAAATTACCTATTAAATGTTTTAATTTTGCAATATGAAAACTTTTTAAGCCGAAATTAATAATTTATTCATACCCCAGCCAACCCTGATTTTGCTTCTTGGAAAAGGGGTTGGATCGGGTATGAAAGTTACCACTCGGACCACGTAATGTTATGGATGATATACAGTAAATGTATTTGCTATTGTTTTTTACCACATAACAGGGCTTCTGGTAGAGCAATAAAGCCGTGACTTATTTCTCGTAATACACTAGTGTACACTAGTGATATATCAGTTTGTCGTGAATATACTGTGATTTACAGTAAAACAGTTAATCCCAATTTTTTGCATGGTATATCATACGATACGTTCAGACATCTTAATTATTTATCATTATTTGAAATCTTACTTCATAAAATGCATGTTAGTAAAGTTAACTTTGGTTGAAGGTGTCGCATTTGTAGGGCAAACGACTTTACAGCCACGTAAACAACAAAACGACGTCATGATTTCTCTTACAAAATGCCGCCGTATATAAGGTAAATTTACAACATTAAAGTGAAACGTTTACGTCGTAGGTGTGTTTTATGATAAACAGAATCTTACATTCGTGACTGTGTAATATTGACTTTAATACACTCGTTGGATAACAAGATAGGATACTCGGCATCCAAACTTGTTTATTAAAATCAATAATACTCAGTCACTCATGTAAGATCCTCTTTATATTAGCTGTATTGATAACCTAATGTATAACATAACATTTTGACCTCGGGGGCTTTTCAGCACTTTGAATTATTTGAATATAAAGTTATCAAGTTTTAATTATGTACATATTAAGATCAACAGTGCTGTCTGAAATAGCTTCTGGCAAATATTTGATTTGATTGTATATTTGTCAGATTGAATATTTTTCAATTTGATGTTTTTCCAATATATGTGTGTGTTGCTGTCCCTCAAAGATAGATAATTGTGACAGGAATAAGAGTATGAAAGGAGAAAGTTGTGGAAATCGCCGAACATGATAAATGCACAAAATAATGCAGTCTCGGGTTGATTGAGACGGTAGTGAAAAGTGCTTGCTACTGTTCACGCCCTCTCGCCTTGAAATCGTTACATTTTTGTTGTCAATTTATGAAAAACATGTTTCTTTTTTATATTTCTGTAATCAATCTCAGATCGACCGTAGTGTTTATCGTTTGTTTTGTCTGGTCGTGAGTACTTACTAAGCTTTGTAGACTTTTTATATTCATATATACATGTTCATCGTTGTGTGGAGGCTGGCGGGGGTGGGGGGTGATGGCGGGTGTGTGTGTTGGGGGAGGGGTGACAATAGGGTAAACAAGAGCTGTCGGAGAGCAGCGCAGCTAGACTATTCGATTTTCCAGAGAATAATAAATTAAATAGCTAGTATATACCATCAGAAAACAAGGCTAAAACAATGTGGGGTGGGGTTGGGGGATGAGGCTTGTTTAGGAACTCGGGCCGATATAAAGTTATGTGAAATTTTATTATTTTTATCTGTTTTAATCCAAAATTGCCATCATTTTAAAGAAATTTGTGGTCGAAAGGGAGGGAGCTGATATCTGGCAATTTTTATTATGGCCTCATATTCATTTGTTTTATTGATATTTCATCTGTGTATCTGAATGTAATCTAAATTGTTCATATGTAAATTATTGCGTTCGAATTAAAATATTAATATCCAAATAATGGTAGATAAAATGAAAACAATTCCCCCTCCCCTGTCCTCCATATGAGGGGAGCCCATAAACCAATGGGGGGGGTGGGGTGGTGGGGCTATACTGGATAGCTATATATGTGTAAAAAATACAAATATTGAGTTTCGAGTTTGTGTGGGGTGGGGTTGGGGGGAGGTGGAGGGGAAGGGGGAGGGCAACATGCTATATGTGTAAGTGTAAGGCTGGGGGTGTAAAGAAAAAGAGTGTGGTGGGGTTGTATGCGGGGGGAGATGGGAGTGGTGGGGTGGAAGAGGGAGATCCCATGCCCCAATACAGGTGGAGTATGAATAAGATGCATAATGCTATAAGAAATCCCAAACCATAAATTATAGATATTTACATGCTTACATGCAAACCCAGATCTGCCTTTATTGCACATTCTATGGGCCATCACAATTTAGGTTCCATGGGAGCCCAGAATTTGCACAAGACAAAATTACTTAATTAACCTTTTTACAACATACTATAAGGAAACCAATTCCCAAATTAAGTTAAGGTAGGACAAGAAATGTAAGAGATATAGACCTGTAAACACAGCTTACACGCACAATTTTTTGTGAAACAGACATTTTAAGGGCTATAAGAATTTGGGTTCCATGGGAGCCCAGGGGTTACAGGAACCAAAATTACTTAAGCAGCCCTTATAATAATGCTATAAGGAAGCTAATGGTCAAATTTGGTTACGACAGGATAAGAAATGTAAGAGATATAGACTTGTAAACACAGTTTACACGCAAAATTTGATGTGAAATGTGACACATTTTATGGCTATCATAATTTGTGTTCCGTGGGAGCCCATGGGCTACAGGAACCAAAATTGCTTATGCAGCCCTTAAGATAATGCTATAAGGAATCCCATGGCCAAGTTTGGGTGTGATAGGATAAGAAATGTAGGAGATATAGACTTGTAAACACAGCTTACACGCAAACCTTGATGTGGGACGCCAACGCAGACGCCGACGCCGGGGTGATTACATAAACTCTCTTTTTCTTCGAATAGTCGAGCTAAAAATGAGATTTGATGCAACCTAGAACCTGGTTTAAAACCCCAGTGGTATTTTGCCACTGTCCGTTAAATGCGGTTCTTCTATTGTCAACCCTTTTGTCAACCACCGTTTGTGGTTTCGCATTCTTTGCTTCTATTTATAATTGTACTGTTGTTCTGTGAATACTACATTTCCCGTTTGACTTTAAAACCTTCTTTCATTAGCTTTTAATTGAATTAGACCTCTCTTCAGACCAATAAATGATACGTTTAATCATCTCAGAAGTAATAATTGCGAGAAACAAACGAACAGCAATGGCTGCAATGTAGACATTTTTAGCTTTAAAGTGACAAAACTCTCGTCAGCCCGTTAGTGTTTCTAAATCGTGTTTGAAAATCAAATTAAGTGTTGCTTATATTGCAACAATATAATATTTAAAGCATATGGTAAAATAACAAAGAAAATTTGAAAATTTCAAATTGAATTAGCTTTATTTAATTATACTATAGGAAAAAAGAAACGCAACTTACAAATTTCTTCAATGTATTGTATGTATAATATGCTGCTGTTAATCGTATTGTGCGTGGCTATATTAGATTTTCCTTACGGAAAAAAGGCAAAACAATCACATAACAACCCGAAGGTTATCCTTTCAAAGTTTCACTATTGATAGAATATGCGTTTGGCAAACTTAAGTGAGCAAACTTATGATGTGACAGTGTATGTGCATGTGTATGAAATGTTTAGTAAGAGAAAACTTTTCTTCTAAGTTCACATCATTGGTACATGAATAGAAACACAATTTGGTATACTTGTCAATAGTTTTATTTTTTGTTCTACTCTTTGCCACACCGAGGTTTTTAATATTAAATTCAGAAATAGTCATTATGCATAGTGTTGGGAATCGGAACAGAACAAATTAATCGATTCATCGGTCTTCTTAGACGATCGATTACCGATTTTAATCGCGATTAATGTATAATAGCGAAATTGTCTAATAACCTAAATAACTATTTATAGTTCGAAGATATATGGCAAAAAGGGGTGTAGGACGTTTCGTATCTTGAATGTTTCGTACCTAATTCTTGGTTCTAGGAACAAATTGTCTTACGCCACACTGGGTACGAAATGTCCAGGGTACGAAACTTCCACCATAATTTACAAAATGAAACTAGTTTGAAGCCTAAGGACAGTTTATGTATATTTAATATTGCATAAACATTTGAAAACTCATAAATGCTACGAGATTAGCTAGATATTTGATAGACACCAGACAGTAAAACGATGAAAAGATCGGCAAACCATACCATAAGTTATTCCTTGAAAGGTTATTTGTATGGTGTTTTACGTCATTGTCAACACATGTAAGGTTATATATGACATTCGACTTTTTGTGATGAGGCAGACCACCCACTTTTACTGGGTAGAACCAGTACTGTAACTCCCGCCATCCGTAAGAATAGACACTTCCTCATTCACAGGTCGCCCCGTGTGGTTCCGGGGGCCCCGTTTGGTTATGGGGCAAAGAATAGGGCCACTGTAGATCCCGTTGGAGGGAAGGCAGATGGGTAGAACCCACCCCCCACCCAAATTCATGTTTATTTTATAATTTTTTGTTCATGCTCATTAAAGGTCTTCATCATGACCCCTGCATTGTTTCAGGTGCCTTCTCGCTCATATCACTAGAGCAGTGGCAGAAAAACAATAACGTGGCTCCAGCGTAAATGGAGTGCCTACAATAGAATTTGCAGCAACTCTGCAGTTCAGGGTGAGAAGGTTCTAGGCCCGTTCTCCATATTTTATCTCGATGTACATGGAGGATGAACCTGGCATGTTCATTCATGTTAGGCCCCATATAACCTTTCATGTGTTGGTGCGCCTTTAAACCCCAATTCAATTCAATTCATTTACAAGTAGAGCTCCCAGTGGGATTCGAACACGCAGCTGTGAGAGGCGAAGGTTTACAACGCAACGTCGTTAACCATTCGGCCACGGACACGCCTTCCTTGAAAGGAGACAACATATTTCAACAAAAAGTATTCAAACCAGTTTTTAATCTACCATACCTTTTATCTTTAATATTGGTCAAAATATATTTTTTAGGTATAACATGACACTGATTTACACAGCTTGGCCTTACTTTCCCAATAATGTCCTGTGCGTTTGTGTGCAACCCCCCATCAAAAACAAAACAAAAAAAAAAGACAAACGATTCTGCAATCTTTATATTTTAACTTTATATGTTAATCAAAAATACCTCATTGTTTTGATTTTACTAAATAACAACATCTGATACTTTAAAGGGACACTGTCCGTAAGTGACTGTCTGATTTTTATTCAGTGACATGTCTACATAATGTGGGACCCACTTTATTTACATTTTTTGCTGATCACATGACATATTGTATCTCTTAAGTAATACACCTGGCCCGGTTAGCTCAGTCGGTAGCGACGCTCGACTATTATTACCTGTGAGTGTAATGTTAGTGTGGGTTACGAGTTCAATCCCACGAAACGGTTATTCTTTTTTGTACCGCTATTGAATTTAGTCAAACAATCTTGGTTTTATTCAGTAAATATTCAATAAGGGTTGGTGTGTTATGTTTGTCAACATAATTATTGTGTGTGTTATAGGCAAAAAATTACGGACACTGTCCCTTTAACGAAGCTTTTTGATACGAATGAACACGTTTTGTGTCACAAGTGGTTTATAAGTCTCTGGTGTCACGGTTTGTGCGTTGAGGTCATTATATTTTCTTGCACGTTTTTCAGAATACGTTTTCCATATACAGATGTTCCTTTGTTATTTCGGTTTATTATTTTAAGAAAATATAAAAAGATCGGTCAGGGAAAGTAGCATTCAAGTGGGACAGTCAACCACAAAACACAGAAACAAACATGGAAACAGACAAACAAGAAGGCAAAAGTAATAATAAAAGTAAACGACATCACAAATACAAAAGGGTTGACAATAGGGCTACCGCCTTGGAACGGTCAGTGGCAAAGTAGGCCACTGGGGTTTTAAACCGGTTCTAGGGTGCACCAAACCTCACACTTACCCTACTGTCATCCCATTAAAACAGGACAGTGTAAATAAAGAAATCCCCGCCATGATCTAATCTCTAACCAACAAGACAGCATCAATAGGCAATATAAGTAAAACACAAATATGCTCGTGTAAATATAATACAAAAAAACAATAGCCTAGAAAGCCACAATGAAGGTACTCAATGACTTGGCAGAAGCCAGAGCAGTAAGAGAATAAACCATTTAGGGCTCGACAAGAAAGATCATAGAAAAACATCAAACGCCACCGTCCCAATGGGCTTTAGGTAGGCGCCATCATAGGGTCCACAGCCTGTCCGGTCATCGTACAACCAAAGAGGAAAGCATAGTGGCGAACTGTAAAAGGGTCCACCACCAAGCATGCAGTACGTTGCAAAATGACATGGTCATAACCTCTTTTGATAAACGTTTTAACAAGTTTAACAAAGATAGTATGAAAGTGATCATGACCAAGAATCTTAGGAAGTTTATAAATTACATCACCATAGAAGTCAGGTTGTGATAGTCCTTGTCGCAGAAGAGTCCTTAAATTATTTTTATATTTGGAAAGAAGATCAGGGTTACGATTAAACCCAACTTCTGATTGCTTCTGTTTCCCTGAAAATGGATACATACTCATGTTCAGCTTCGACATTTGATAACGTTGCCTATTTTATTTTGTTAAACGTCATTTGATTGGCTGACGGATTTAATTCACCCAATAAGCGTTCATTTAAAGATAAACTATTCAAAGAAAGACAATTCTTGGGCAACGATTACACTAGACTGTTGCACTGCGCATGTCCGTTTTTCAAACAGAACAATTTTAATTGTCGGCTGTGGAGCAGTCAATGATAACACTGGAATGGTATAATTCGTCGACGAATACATAACTATGTTATCGTCGACAATCACATCGGAGGAATTGACTGACAATTTCATGATTAATCGATTAATCGGAGGAACACTAATTATGCATTCAAGTGTTCTATATTTGTCAATGTGCGTTACTATCTTTGTTTGTCTCTTTATCTACTTTCATCACACTGCTTTATAGTTGTATAATATACAATATGCTATTTATGTTATGGGCCAGAGGCCTAAATTACTCAGAATAAAATATTGCCTATTGTCCATTGTCAGATAAGAAAAGAAGAAGAACTTTTATTAGCCACGTCATAGGTCTATTTTGGTTGAGGCTATCCCAAATAAACCTTAAAAAGTACATACATATTATGCAATAAGTCGCATATGACTCTTGAGCACAATGTTAAACAATTTTGTAACTAACATTTCTAATATATCAATGGCGTTATGAATGTGTTAATATAAACATTGCTAATAATCATGTTTATAAAATACATTGTTATATTAATCTAACAATGTCAAACATAACATGCGGTATTCTTTAGTAACAAGTGTTTTTAAGTTATGCAAATCTTAAGTATTACAATATTGTTGTTTGGCAGCTTCTCTTTGAATTATGACATACATGATACATTATAACTGAAAGTTGCAAGGAGCGTGTTAAAATAAAAGCACAAACATATTTGTTATTTGAAGTTTTCACAGATAATACTTTTTCTTTTTTCAAATCCTTTAAATATATGGCTAAGTTTCGTAATTGTTGCTTGTTTTCCGACATAAATATTTCTATAGTTTTGAACATATTGTTGCTTTTCGAAGAGTCTTTTTCAAATGTAGATCTCAGATCTTTGTATAATGTGCATTAAAAAAAAAATGAAATTCGTCTCCAAGAGAACTACAAAATTGGCATTTTCCCGATTTCTCTGGGTATTGTTATTGTGTTTTTCCCCTACAACCATTACGTGGTACCCCGTCTTAATTCCATTAAGTGACGGGAAAACTTATATTTGAAGAATCATATAACAAGGTATTTCGATAATAAATACTCGGACCACGTAATGGACCCGTTTCAATCTCTAGCCCATGAGATGAGTCTCTTAATTGGGTTAATGCCTTTCGAAAACATTTAATATTGACTATATCCAAATATGGTTGAAACTTGAAAATTGAAATCTAGTTGTAAAATGTCGCTCTAGTTGATTGATTTAAGCGGCTATCCCAGTTTTGTATAAACGTATCTCGCAAACGTTGTTTTAGTATTAACAAAAGCGATTTTATGTCTTCAAACCCTTGTGATACCAATACATTATGAAAAGCTAAATTACTCAATATATTTTTAACCAAAGATGCCGAGATTGTTTTATTTGGCAGTGTTTCAATATCATTAAGCACCTCCTCATCTAAATTTACTAAGTATGCATTAACAATGTATTTTCGTGCATTGCTGTTTTCTATTTTTGACCAATATTTGCTAATTATATATAATCGCTGAGTAGGATAGTGTATTCGTCCTAATTCACCAAATATAAAATCATTTTGCGTAGACGTTTTCAGTCGTAACAATGATTTGCAAAATCGTAAATGAACTCTTTCGATTTGATTTACCTGGCTAAATCCCCATACTTTGCTACCGTAATTAAGAATAGGTGATAATTCTAAAGTATGCCTGGGTGGAATATTAACAAATGTATTAAGGTATCTGTTTAGTTTAAAAATAGCCTTTTGATACCTAGATACAAAAAATTATTAACAGTATCTATTCTACTATTATTCAAAGCAAGCGAAATATTTCTTGTCAATATACCTCCTTTCCTAAACGCCATAACCTTTGTCTTTTTTCGGTATTTACTTTTAACTTCCACCTATTGCAGTAATTACTAAGTCTATTTAATCCTAATTTCATGTCTTCTTGGAAGTCTTCTTCTGTTTTGGCGCAGGACTCGCAAACGGGTCGTTCTTTGCAAAACAAATCGTCACAAGTCATATTTAGCCATATAAACGCAATAAACTATAGCATTCCGCAATAAGAGTATTTGACAAAGCTTTTTTCTGAATAAGGATAAAACAAACGGATATGTTTAGGTCCGAACACATTGAACACATTGATGCTTCTGTATGGGATCAAACGTTCTTAGATTATTACAAACGGTCAGGTATAACAACTGAATTGGGTTTTAAGGCGCAAAAACACATGAATGCTTATATGGCGCCTAACAGGAATGAATACGCCAGGCTCATCCTCCATTTACATCGAGATAAAATATGGAGAATTGGCCTAGAACCTTCTCTTCAGTAGAGCTGAAGCTGATGCAAATTCTATTGTAGACACTCATTTTACGCTGGAGCCACGTTTATTGTTTTTCTGCCACTGCTCTAGTGATTTGAGCGAGATGGCACCTGCAACAATTCAGGGGTCATGATGAAGACCTTTACTGAGCATGAAAAAAAATGATAACATGAACATGAATTTGTTGGAGGGAGGTGGTTTCTACCCCTCTGCCTACCCCTCCAACGGGACCTGCAGTGGCCCTATTATTTTCCCGGGAACCATACGGGGCAGGTTAGGTATAAAGTAATCAGTAAATTACTATAAAACAAAATGCATTATTGAGAGATAGGTATCGTGACAGGACTTCGTTCTGGTCGATTAAAGATGAATGGCCACCCTTTTCGTAGTATTATCAATTAACAAATTTAACTTTTGAAATTTTCTTGATAGTCCCGGAGAGAAACATATATTTAAATCCGCTACTAAGTTGTATGTAAAATAAGTATTATTTGCAGGACGTAGATACTACTTTTACCACTGCGTGACTGCACGGGAAAATGAGGTAAATCTTAATTGTATAGCTGCACAACTATTGCCAGATAAATGATTTACCTGTGGATTAATTTTCCTGTTCAAAGTTTTCAACGTCATCAAATAAAATCTTATTCTCGCGTTTCAGAGATATTGCAATGTGTAAATTGTAAATAGCTATTGTTGTGTATTGATTTCGGTTTAAATAAACATAAACATGTTCATGAAACAAAACATGGTCGGAGGACTTTAATATCTACACTAGGATGGGTTTTACTTTCCGACAGGATAACATTATAAAACACTTACTTTTCTAAAAGATTAGGACAGGGAACATTCAAGATTATAATGCAAGTCTTTCTGCCCAAGTAAGTGAGTACCTTCTTTGTGGCTTTCTATGCTGTTTATTTTTGTATTTAAATATACATGTTTTGTATTTACATATACACGAGCATCTTTGTGTTCTACTTATATTGCCTATTAATGCTGCTTTGATGGTTAGAGAATAGTTCATGGCGGGGATTTCTTTATTTACACTGTCCCGTTTTATTGGGTTGATAGTAAGGTAAGTTTGAGGTTTGGTGCACCCAAGAACCTGGTTTAAACCCCCTAGCGGCATATTTTGCCACTGACCGTTCCAAGGCGGTAGCCCTATTGTCAACCCTTTTGTGTTTGTGATGTCTTATTTGGCCTTTTATTGATCTTTAAAATTTTTCTTTGTTTCTGTGTGTGTTTGTGGTTGACTGTCGTCCTTGAATACTGCTTTTCCTGTTCAATTTTTATATCTATATTAAACAATACGTGTACTTAAAATCGTGAAATCCCCACCATGAACTGTTCTCTAACCAACAAGGCACCATTAATAGGCAATATAAGTAAAACACAAAGATGCTCGTGTATATATAAAATACAAAAAAACAATAGCCTAGAAAACCACAAATAAGTTACTCAGTGACTTGGCAGTAGCCAGAGCAACAAGAGAATAAACCATATATTGGCCTCATGTCGGGTGTGCAATTGCGAGTTGTCCGTTTATGCATATTGGTTTAACCAACTATTTTAATGAAATAAGAACAATGAAAACTGGTGAATCGTGAAAAGAAATCTTGGTCATGGCTATGTGTTTTTGGCGTATTGTTCGTCTATCACTTATATACGAAAGAGCGGTAAATAACATCTTTGAGCTTTTGGACGTACCCTTGTAAATCCTGCAATTTAATAAGATGCTGCTTCTGTCACAGCTATATTCTTTACACAGATTGTCACGAAACAGGAATATTGAATATGTGTCTATATCAGTTTTTAAACGACCAAACGACTCGGTAAAGATATGCAATTTGCGGTACAATCACGGAACTGATGGCATTTTGTGATGTGTTAGTTCTAATGTTTTATGAGTGTATTGGGTTGTTTGAATGGTATTTACGTCATTTTCAGCATATGTTATGCTATATATCATCCCTTATTTATTCGTAAATAGTTTTAACAGTATATTTTTACATTATTTTTAAATAACTTACTTATTTGTTTAATTTTTACCAGTTTTTGCGCACAATAGGACCTATTATGTAAAACATCATTGATTCATTCGAATCCGCAGAGGTCAGAGGCGAGAAGGTTTCAATCGCAGCGTCTTTACCATCCCATTCACGGAGGTATTAGGTGTTAACTAATATTTATAGTAGCTATATGGGGGTCCCATATTTTGTTTTGGCTCTCTGCGGTCAAGACTATAAAATGGGTTAGCACTGTAATATTAATTTATGCCTCCCTCATTTGTGAAAGCAGTCTTCTATATAAACCTCTAACGAGTTTCTAAAACATGTGCAAATTAAACTGATTTAGCATTTATACATACTTTCATTTTTCGATAGGGTTAGGGTTATGGATACAGCAATTAAAATATATCAGGTAATATGGAAATTCAAATACGTATAAAGCGTTCTTAACTATGCTATTAAAAATCAGCGAATGCTTACAATGTTTTACGCTATATTTTGTGTTTAGGTGTAGTTTGCGTGTTCAGTTAAGACAGCAATTCTATTTCATTATGGGTAGAAATTAACCCATTAGTATGCAAGAAGGAGTCTTGTGTATTTATGAGAACGGATAATTACGCACAGTGTTCTCCTTTCATTGATAGGATGGTATAGTCATTGAGTGCACTCGATTTGTCATACTTCATTCCTTTCAATGCGGTCTTTTTATATTCAAATCAAAATCGATTAATTAACTATTCCCGGAAAAGTCAACAGCTATATTTTACAAAGGATCCGAAATGAAAACTTCCTAGATCGAGTTATACTCAAACTTCATACAATGTGATAGAGATTAGTTGCATTTCGAATTCATTTATTTTAGCCTTTTAAAACGCAAGTTCCAAACATCGGTTCATCTTTATCATCAAAATGCAGGTGGGGACTGTGTGTTAAACAGCCAGTACTGCAACGATGAGCAGAGAAAAATATAGTATACACGTGATGTTAGAGTATACAAAACTAGTTCCCTGGAGAAAATTAAGGCTATCAATTAGCTTGTTTTTTCTCAAGATTGATTCTCATTTCACACCGAAGTTTCACCTGATGTTAATTTACAGAGACGTAATAACACACATATTAGATCGTTTGTTAATGCATGATGCCTGTTGTTAAGGATACCCAGTAGAAGTTGGCTTTACTTATGAGATTAGTTTTGCCTGAAGTGCAAACGCAGAGGTTATGTACGAGCGTAGAGTTGCGGCGTTTGACAATAATTCACAGTGTCACTAAATGCAAATGTAATGAACTAGTGAGAAACTGAATCGGTGAACAAAGAACAGTTTGAGAGCCAAATGCGTATGCTTTACAATAATGAATCGTATGTTAAATGAATGGATACTGTAGACCGATTGATCTCCAACATTGGCCACGATTGCATTCTGACTCCACTTGACCTGAACACGAAATGAAATAATATAATTTTTTGAATATTGTCTTTGTGGTATGTAATGCGATAATACAAAACTAGGTTACAGGAAGTTAGTCTCCAATTTTTCAGAGAAAAAAAATTAAACGGTTGCAAAATTGAATGAACAAACAGAAATGTCAGCAAAAATAAATAAATAAAAATTAATGAATGACGTCAATTTCTATATTTACACTTCACAGACAGATTTACCCAATTTCTAATTTCGTTTTACTATCTATGTCAATTATAATTAAATATCTCAAGCAAACACTACTAAATGATCCCTATACATATATCGGATGAATTAAGGTTAATAATAACAACACGCAATCAAACATGTCCATTTTGTATCACAAGTAAGGCAGGAACACGGTTTTTTCCAAGGCACTTTAGACTCTACACCGCGGAGGCACAAACTCAGTGGTGTTATTACGCCTAAAGCGCGGAAGAGTTAGGTTTGATTGTATTATTCATCATATAACATTACTACTGAAGTATAAATCTCCGTTGTTTATTAAACTATTGAGATTCAGTATTCGTCTTCAATACATTAATAAAAGTTTTGTTTATCCCTTTTTCACTGACTTGTAATTACTGTGCATGCATTTAATTGAAATTGCCAATTCATCACTCAGATCCATGTGGAAATAATCCTTTTATCTTCTTTGTTGTTTCAAGCTAGATATACCAGCCGCACGTGCTGTTTTCAGTTCTATATTTTCTTTAATATGTTCTAATTGCATCACACTCGGTCCGTTTAGCATATTCGTATCCACTGAAGTGTTTTTAAAATAATAAAATATACAGTAATGATTAGCGTGTGTTACAACAGTTACACCTTCCATACATTTACGCAAGTATGTTACGCTATTTTGTATAAAATATAATACTTAAGCATTTTTGGCTATTATGTATAAATAATGGTTTATAATGCAAACAATACGCCTGTATGATGTCATATTGTGTAACCATTATTTCGGATGAACTTCCATACATGTACGCTAGTATATTGTGACGTTATGTATAAATTATGATTTTGTTTGAAAACAAAAGTCACGCCTTCCGTGAAGTTGTGCTTTAATTATAAAGTATGATCACGCACGCATGTACTCACATAAGCACGCATGCACGCACTATATGTATGGTAAAATCACATCACACGTATACGATGCATTTATGTATATTTAGACATATTTTAGTGAGAGAGAGAGTAACAGGACGTTAAGCACTTGTGATGTCCTTCGGTAGAGTTTCACGGTCGACAACTTAAATAATATCACACGTCTGCATCATTCAGAGACAGCCTGTGATTACAACTAATGCAACATATTCAGTTCGAAATATATTATGGGTTCTTGTAATGATGTTGTTTTTAACATTTATTTTACCTTTATTTTATGATGCATGTAATGATTTTCATAGATTTCGCCTTTGTGTTCACTTTACGATAGCTGGACAGTGATATAAATGGGCATGTTTGCGTTTTACGACTATCATTCATACAATACATTACTAAAACACGAATAAACAATGATGGTTATGAACGTCTCACCACAACAGATATATTACATAACTAAGGTTCACTTTACTAGTTGAATGCATAAAGCAATGTATATAGCGATAGCAGAAAAACATATTAGTGCATTGAATTAAAGAATGTTATCTTGCGTGTCCTATAGGCAAGTTAGTGGCTTGGACATCCTTGCAGGTATGTGTTTTTTGTTCCTTGGCGGGTAAGTTAGTGGCTTCTGTCCCCTGCCTAGTCGGCCCCTGACCTGTATTTAAATGGGATCGGCTCCGTGGAAGTAAATGAAGATTGCTGCTATGTGCTTCGGATATGGCATACAATGATATGTTATGTATATTAATGTGGTTAGAAATTGATTTATTTTTGTAAATTGACAATCCTTACTACTTGTTACTTGTCTTTTTATCTTTATAAAAGTAAAAGTACAAAGTATTACCCGCGCTACTGTTCCGTATAATTTAATAGCAATGTGCTATTCAAAGAAAACTGTAATAGGACCTGAAGTTATATACATGAGCTTATCATTCATGTGGCGAGTTAGCAGTACATAAGCAATTTGTTTATGATTGTTCAATGGCAAGGTAACGTCGTTTGAAAATATGTCCTTGATCTTCTATACTGATAAACATTTATCAAGTATGATTTTCTGTCAAAATTTTATGTTTAATGGTATAATATATCGTTCAGTATATCTTTAACTGTGATTTCATCTAGACAAGTATCGAATATAAGATATAATTCGATGGAAGTATTGTACAAATATATTTATCTTTAGATACTATGGCTATTCATATAACAAACATACTTCGTCTGATTATTTTCAAATTGACGGATGTAATATGCATACTCAAATATATCATATAATCATGATAATGTAGATAACATATACATACACTACTCAACTTTTATAACCGGTCACCCAGATTTTTTGAAATAACACGAATACTAAAAACTTGAAATCACCGAAACACATAGCAATATTTTATTAAGTTTATCAACAATGTTATCTGAAAAACTTTGTTTCAGATTACATTGTTGATAAACTTAATAAAATATTGATATGTGTTTCGGTGATTTTCAGTTTTTAGTATTCGTGTTATTTTCCAAAAACCTGGGTGACCGATTATAAAAGTTGAGTAGTGTATAGTCAATCAAACTGTATTCCCACCGATGAAGTAAAACAGAAAGGCATGCATTTTATGCGTTTTTCGCAACATCTCTGATAAGTTGGATTCATTGCAAGTAGATCTATTCACGATAAAAACACATCAATTTATCTACTTAGATAACCAACAGATTAAAATAAACATAATTTTGACTAAAGATAAGCAAGTGTTCACATTCTTCAAACTTTCATCGTCGGCCTCGCATTGGGGAGTTCATGGTTCAATCAATGACGGGGTCATACTTAATACTTTATAAAACATAATACTTGTACTAATAGCTCCATTGGTGGACTTCCAGCATATAAAGTGAAGGTGGTGGTTGTCAGCCCGGTGTCAGTATAAAGTAACTAGTGGGGTTTATCATGGGATGTTTTTACGGAATGGTATAATTCCAGTGTTGCAGCACTATATATATTGGTTTACCCTATTATTTTAGATAAATGAACCCTATTTAAATTAGAGAATCGTGAAATGAAATATTGATCAATATATGTACTTTTGACGTAGTAGTGTTCGCCAATCGCTTATGGAAGAAAGAGTGATAAATAAACAGAAGATACATTTCCATTTGAACGTTGTTCTGAAACAGGTATGGGAGCCGCCATTTTGTGAAGCTTAAAGTCGTAGTACAATTGTCCATATACGTCATTTTGAGAAATATCATTTAAAGCAAAACATATCACTGCAAATGAATGCAAATTCATTTACTGTTCAATTAATGGGCTTCCTGTTGCATTACTTAGTTTTGTGTTTTCTTTCGATATTTTTTTGAGGAGATAAATTTGTCCTTTTGTAGGAATGTTTAGTTTATGCCTTAATTGTGTTTAATCGGATATTCATTAGGGTTGAGAGGTACTGAACTTGGCAGCACCACGTTTAGTAAGTAATTAGCAAAATCTATGACAAGAGAGATGAGTTTAATTTTGACATTGTTAATTATCCGCACTTGGATGGGGATGTTCCCCGAGCAACTTCTTATGGGTTGTATGTGTCTCATCTTATTCGTTTTTCAAGAGCTTGTACTCGAGTTGAGGACTTTAATATTCGTAATCTTTGTATAACTAAAAAGCTACTCAATCAGGATTGCTGTTATAAACTTCGTAAAACCTTTGCAAAATGTTCTTATCGTAACCCTGATCTTCTTTCCAAATATAAAAGTAATCTAAGGACTCTTCTGCGACAAGGACTATCACAACCTGACTTCTATGGTGATGTAATTTATAAACTTCGTAAGATTCTTGGTCATGATCACTTTCATACTATCTTTGTTAAACTTGTTAAAAAGGTTATCAAAAGAGTTTATGACCCTATCATGTTGCAATGTACTGCATGCTTGGTGGTGGACCCTTTTACAGTTCGCCACTATGCTTTCCTCTTTAATTGTACGATGACCGGACAGGCTGTGGACCCTACGATGACGTCTATCTAAGGCCCATTGGGACGGTGACGTTTGATGTTTGTCTATGATCTTTCTTGTCGTGCCCTGAATGATTTATTCTCTTGTTGCTCTGGCTTCTGCCAATTCATTGAGTAGCTTTCTAGGCTTTTGTTTTTTTGTATTATAATTACACGAGCATATTTGTTTTACTTATATTGCCTATTGATGCTGCCTTGTTGGTTAGAGATTAGATCATGGCGGGGATTTCTTTATTTACATTGTCCCGTTTTAATGGGATGACAGTAGGGTAAGTGTGAGGTTTGGTGCACCCTAGAACCTAATTTGCCACTGACCGTTCCAAGGCGGTAGCCCTATTGTCAACCCTTTTGTGTTTGTGATGTAGTTTACATTTATTATTACTTTTGACTTCTTGTTTGACCGTTTGCGTGTTTGTTTCTGTGTTTTGTGGTTGATTAATGGTAACCTAGAACGCCACAATGAAGGTACTCAATGACTTGGCAGAAGCCAGAGCAACAAGAGAATAAACCATTAAGGGCACGACAAGTAAGATTATAGAAAAACATCAAACGTAAGAATAATATAAACTAGTGAATCGTGAAAATAAATCTTGGGCAAGGTTATTCAGAATGCAGATGATTCTTATATGGGTTTTGTATTTGTCTATGGTTAACAGATTGTGAAGCATGTAGTTTATGATAAGCATGCATTACAACTTCAATTCCTAGTGAACTCGTCTAAAAAACATGAATTGTATAAACACACCTTTTGCGATGTTCAAAGGTTACCGTTTGACTTGCTGAAATGACGTTTTTGTAGATCAGGCTACTGAAGTGTAGCATGCGGTAATAAATCCGGGATATTTACGTCCGGGACCTTTTACGGAGCATAGTGAAAGTGTAAGTGAAACTGAATGAAACCGCAAGTATTGGAATGGAATAAGTGCAAATCTGTATTTTCATGGAATAATATCCATAAATCCAAGAATATATAGCGAGAAAGTTTAGTGTTGATTCGGTTTTATTTATAATGCGGTATTTTTTAGCTAAATCTTTTCGAAAAAAAGAACACACTATTGTCATCACTTGATCGTTGTCAGTGTTGTCTGCATCTGAGTTAAACTTGTACATGTTGTAACTCGCAAATTACTTCCATAATGAATTGAAACTTCACACATGCATTTGACATCGTTAAATCCCAAAAAAAACTAAATCTAGTTTCTATGACTTGATATTATTTTAACAAAAGTCTGCTCCCTTTTATGCTTCCAAAACTTGGTTAAAGTTTGTACATTGTGTGTAAAATGATATATAGGGTCCTATAGAAGCTTGGTTTAAGTTTATAATCTTGGTTAAATTTTGTATGTAAGCTTGCATCTTATAAACTACTTTACACAATGGATTGAAACTTCACATATGAATTCTGCATCATAAGACAACACCACAGAGCCAGGTTCTGTAACTCTTGATTTTTTAAAAACAAATATTCTTCGAAAACGTGGTTAAAGTTTGTACATTGCATGTAAACTTGGTTTAATTTTGTATAAATATTAGCTGGGTTAAAGGTATTATGTAAACTTTCATGAGTTATTTATTAAAATGTTTAGAGCATTTATAAACAGAGTATTCTCCGGCGCACTGCATGCTTAGTTGTAGACCCTTCTACAGTTTGCACGTTGATTGTGCAACGACTGGACGGGCGGTGGACCCTATGACAACGTGTTCCTAAATCCTTTAAGGCGGGAACCGTTTGGAGAATGTCATTCACTACCTTTTGTCGTGCCTTTAACGGTTTTCTATTGGCTGCTCTGACTTCAGACAAGTCATCGAATATATATGAGATTAGCTTCTTAGGTTGAACTTATTGTTTTATATATTATATACATGAACATTTCTGTGTTTTTTCTTATAACACCTATCTACGCTTTCTCAGATGTAAGGGGAAAACCCGGCGGGGATTATTTTTTATTAACACTGTCCTATTTTTTAGGGATGACAACAGGGTAAGAGTGAAGTTTCGTGCACCCTTGCACCTGATTAAACTCCCCGGTGGTCCCTTTAACAACTGACCGTTCCAAGGCGGTACCCCTGTTGTCAACCCTTATATGTTTGTGATGTGCCATTTTACTGAATGTGTTTGTGATGTACCTATTGTATCACCTTTGCCTTGTAATACTTGTTGGAGTGACTGTATTATGTGAATGCTACTATACTCTTCCTGTTGAATTTATAAATTTCTCTTTGCATCTCACAAACTACTTAAGGTAATGGATTGAAACTTTTGCTTTTATTTTAACACAAAATAATGCTCCTGTATTCCTTAGAAAATTTGGTTAAAGAGTTTGGTTAACGTTTGTATATAAGCTTGGATCTCGCAATATACATAATCGATTGAATCTTCACGCGTGCATTATTCATTATAAGACCGCGTTACATAAATCATTGCTTTTATTTTAACAAAATGAAGGCCACTTTTAACTTAATGAAAAACAAACAGTTTCAAGATGTCCACACACTTTAAAAAATGATTTCTAATTTGTATCGATTTTCACTTGAAGGATTATATGAATTAATACTTAATAGAAAAACTTGGTTCACGTTTTTAACATTGGTTAAAGATTGTATATAAGCTTGGATCTCGCAATATACATAACCGATTAAAACTTCACGCATACATTATAGATGAACCACAACAAAGAGCCACGTTACATAAATCTTTGCTTTTACTTTAACACAATTAAGGCCCCTTTTTACTTAATGAAAAACGAACAGTTTCAAGATGTCCAATCACTTTAAAAAAGGATTTCTAATTTGTATCGATTTTCAACTGAATAAAATAAAAACTTCGCCAGATTTCAAAATAAACAATATTGACGCATTCATTGTGTAGTTATTGCTTTTGAAAATAACAACATTTATTTCAGATTGATAACTTTCATAATTTCATAATGATTTCAAAGTACAACAAAAACAATTGTTTGCATTCCCATCACTTCAACAGTCACGTTTATTTACTTATCGGCAGCCTTTTTGCGCTTGCGTAAAACTTTGCTTGTTTACTTTTGGCGTAGTGTTCGTCTATCGCTTTAGTACGAAAGAGCGGCAAACAATTTCGGTGAACGAGCGCAAACAAACGTTAGCAATTATTTCTGTGAAATTGTGGGCGTTCACTCGTCTCGTTAATCATGCAATTTAATAAGATGCTGTTTCTGTCACAGCTATATTCTTTTCACAAATTGTCATGAAACACTCATATTGAATATCAGTTTATATTAGATAAACAAATAACGAGACCGACATGAAGGACCTAACGACTCGGTAAAGATATGCAAATTGCGGTACAATCTTTGGAATTGATGGCATTTTGTGATGTGTTAGTTCTACTACTTGGTGTATGTAGGTTGGTGGAATGGTGTTTTACGTCAGTTTAAGGTATATATGAATGTCGTTATTTTATTGACGGTGACTCATCTCTTCCTGTGTTAAACCATTACAGTCTACCGCATTAAAGATGCTCGTGCCTAGAAAGCCACAAAGAAGGTACTCAGTGAATTGGCAGAAGCCAGAGCACCTAGAAGCTCGACTTTAAGTGAGAAAGTGTGAGGTTGGGTGTACCCTAGAACCTGGTTTAAGCACCCAGCGGCCGTTTTTTGCCACTAACCGTTCCAATGCGGTAGCCCTATTGTCAACCCTTTTGTATTTGTGATGTCTTATTTGGCCTTTTATTCATCTTTAAATGTGTTCTTTGTTTCTGTGTGTGTTTGGAATTTATAGTCTCAACCGCTAAAGTCATATGGCGACTTTCTAGCTTCCTGGTGGAGGAAGACCCCCTGTGTCCCTCCAGCTCACATAAAATTTTCTGATCTCAAGAGGGATCGAATCCATAGTGGTGAAGGACAAGCGATAACAAGTCAGAGACCCTAACCACTCTTCCACGGAAGCCCCGTTAGTGTTAATGGTACATCAGTTACATATATATGGGTTAATACGGAAACTCAAACACGTATAATGCGTTTCCAATTATGATATTACAACTTAACGGATGTTAACCTTGTTTTACGCTATATTTTGCGTTCTTGCAAGACAGCAATATTGGGTAGGAGTCAATGCATTATTATGTAATCAGGATTCTTGGGTATTTGTGAGAACGGGTAATTAAGTATAATGTATAATGTTTCTCCCATTGATACAGTAATTGTGTAATCTCGATTTGTCACAATTCATTCCTTTTAATGCGTTTTTTTTATATATATTCAAAACAGAATCGATTGATATTAACTATTGCAAAAGTCAACGAAAACTTCCTAGATCGAGTTATTCTAAAAGTTTTTGCCTGAAGTATGTATAAACGCAAAGGTTATGTAGAGATATGGCTTTTGACAATTAATGCACAGTGTCACTAAATGTCACTAAATGTCAATAAATTAAATAAGTGAAAAACTGAATCAGTGAATAGGCCAGAATACAGGACAGTTTGAGAGCCAGATGTGTTCGCTTCACTATAATGAATTCATAGTACATGGACTTAATAAAATGAATTTTAGGCTCCACCTAAGACCAAGTAGAACTATTACCCTTTCAAGTGAACGTGTATTGTAGAACAGACTACTCTTGGCCACTCTTGCTTTCTGACTCAACGTGGCGTGAACACAAAATGAAATAGTATGATTTTTTGGCTATGATTTTTTGGCTATGATTTTCGGCTATTGTCTTTTTGATACGTAATGCGCAAATAACAAAACCCGGTTATAGCAATATGGTCTCCAATACTTCGAATGAATACTGGACACTTTTTCAGAAAAAAATAGTTAAACAGTGAAAAACTGAATGAACAAAAATGTAAGCACAAGAATAAAAAGGAAATAATATACTGCCCATCTAAACGTAGATTTGAATTGATGAGAAGTTACAAATGTACAAGCGCCCTTTTTTTACGTGAATGACTGCATACAACTGAATAAACAATTGTGTGAAATCGGTGTCATTGGAGATTTCATCCGGTAGATACACGCGCGCAGTCTGTCTAAAATAGATAAACGATGTTTCCATTTTATTTTTTTTAGATATTTAGTAAATTCTTATATCTGTTCACAAAGGTCCAAGTGAGGATCGAACTAAATCCAACTTAATGTGTTTAAACATTAGCGAGTGAACATAGAAATACAGGCGTTGATGACATCTAAACTGGATTGTGTAATAAGGTGGACACTACATGGTCCCGCTTTAATTCCATAAACCAATGGGAAAGCGTATATCAGCAGGATTTTATAACAGATATTTCGACAATAAAACATGTATCAAAACAATATTTACTGAAATAATGCGATAACCTGTTTAAAATACCTATTAAATGTTTTAAATTTACAATATGCAAACTTTTTAGCCGAAATTAGGGTTTTATTTCATACACCAGACAACCCTGTTTTCGCTTCTTAGAGAAGTGGGTTGAATGGGGTATGAGAATTAATACTTGGACAACGTAATGTTAAGTTAAAGGTGTCATTGCACCAATAATTTTCCTTCTTCGTATTATATAGGAAGGATGTATGTCAAAAGACAAAAAATGCTATTTTTTCTCCATAGAAAATGTTAAACGCATATAAATATAGCAAGAAAATATCAATAAAAGGACTATGTAAGTATGTATCATCATGTAAGAAAACGCGAATCTTTTAAATGACATAATTTTATATTTTGACACGTCACGGATAGATTTAGCCCATTTTCACTTTCGCTTTACTCTCTATGTCAATTATAATTAAAGATCTCAAGCAAACACTAATACACGTTCCCAATATATCGTTCCGATGAATTAAGATTAATAATAACAACAAGCAATTAAAAGTCTGTATTTTGTATCATAAGTAAGGCAGGGACACGTTTTTTCTCTGGGCACTATTTCACTCTACACAACCGAAGCACAAACTCAATTGTGTAATTACGCCTAAAGTGCGGAAGAGTTAATTCATCGAATAACAGTATTACTCAAGTATAAATCCGTGTTGTTCATTAAATTATTGAGATTCAGTATTCGTCTTCAATAAATTAATAGAAGTTAAGATAATCACTTTTTCACTGATTTCAATTACTGCGCATGCATTTAAATGAAATTAACTATTCATCATTCAAATCCGCGTGGAAATTCTTTGTTGTTGCAACCTTGAAATGCCAGCCGCACGTGCTGTTTTCAGTACTATATTGTCTTTAATATGTTATAATTGCATCACTATCGACGCGTTAGCATATTCGTATTCACTGAAGTGTTTATAAAACAACTAATAGTTAGCTTTGGTTAGAAGTCACACCTTCAATACATTTGCGCAAGTATGTTCCTCTATTCCGTATGAAATATGGTACGTAATTATATTCCGCTATTCTGTATGAAGTATGGTTTCAGATGGAAACAGTTTTTGATTACAACCATTACAACATATGCAGATGCTACTTAGATCACGGAAGGATGAGATTGTGTTTTTTTTTAATCTTTTTCGAAAAAAAAATATTTGCGCTATTATGTACGGTGTCCTGCTAGAGCCATCTTACCATCGCATCTTAAAATGCGATGGTAAAATGCAATGGTCGATGGTAAGATGCAATGGTAAGATGCGATGGTCGATGGTAAGATGCGATGGTCGATAGCAACATGCGATAGTCGATGGTAAGATGCGATGGACCATCGACCATTGCATCTTACCATCGACCATCGCATCTTACCATCGCATCTTACCATCGACCATCGCATCTTACCATCGCATCTTACCATCGCATCATACCATCGACCATCGCATCTTACCATCGCATCTTACCATCGACAATCGCATCTTACTATCGCATCTTACCATCGACCATAGTATCTTACTGTCGACCTAGGTCGATGGTCGATGGTAAGATGCGATGCTTAGATGGCACTAATAGGACACCGTAATAATGCGTTCTTGCAAATGGAATGATATTGTTTTTTTACCTTTATTTTATGATGATATGTATTGATTTTCATAGACAGTCGAGTTATTTTCGCTTTTGTGTTCATTTTACGACTGCCTGGACAGCGATATAAATGTGTCTGTATGTTTTTTACGACTATCATTTATACAATATCCTACTACAAACACGAATAAACAATATTACTTATGAACGTCTCACCACAACATATACAGAATATAATTAAGGTTCACGTTACTAGTTGAATACATAAAGCCATTCCCGTAGATATAGCACGAAAACATATTAGTACATGGAATTCAAAAATAATATGAATTTTAGGCACTGCCTAAGACCGAGCAGAGCTCTTACCCTTTAAAGGACCACACACAGCAACACATCTAGAGGTAGAGAGATGCATTGTATCTCAACCATTAAAATAACACCTCGATGTGTTAACTGTAACGTGCGTGCATAATCAACATTTGACGTTTTCTTCATTTATTTTACACTATATTTATGTACGGTTGGTGCAATATAATCAACATTCAGTGGCGTAGATGCCTTTAGGCACTGCAGGCCTGTGCTTAAAGCATTTTCCAGATATGTTCTGTTTATTCCAGCCAAAATGTCTTCACAAATTCGTCTGAACGTACTTCTTATTTAAAAAAAAAAGGTGAGGAGTATTCCATCAGAGACCAGACCCCACTAACAACGTCTGACATGTGGTGCTAATTGCTTCCAATCGGCCAACTACGCCCCTGATATTCAAAAACGAAATAAAATATCAAAAATAAGTTGCTTCAAACTTGTTAAATATTTATAAATAATGATCTACGCAAATTCTGTTTTTCAGAACCCAGAGTTTCAAAAAGGCAAGATTACCGTGAGTCTCTTTAACGCGTTTACTGTAATAATACAAATAAAATGTAATCATAAGTGAACATTATGTATCGATCCCGCTCTTTGTTTCTTATTATGCAACTTAAATGCCTACCCAATCGAATCCAAGTTGTGAGAATCATAGCGCTTATTGCTGTACCTAATATAGAGCTATGAATCTTCCTATAGAGTTTATAGTCAAGGGGAATCGCACCCGCTCTTCCCGGCAACGTTTGTTAAGACTTCACACAATGCCCGCATGCACAACTGCCGTATTTCCATACAAACTCGCTGGACATATTTGATTTTAGTGATATACGGATGGACAAGGGCAACTATATATGCCTCCACGCTCATTTTGATGATGGCATAAAAACACCACCATACCTGTTATCAGACCTATATTATGGGTATGATTGTCTGGAGCTTTTTCTCGAAGTTCCAAACGCATGTGAAACCAGGTTTTCGTTGTTTCAGTGTATCACATATTGACTGTGGTTTGTGGTTTATATATGTATGCTGAACTATAGTATCGTTTAAAAATAGCGTATCAGTTTAATTTTAAAACGTTAAATATTTAAAACAAAATAAAGTATTTTTCTCTAAATCTACTATATTCAACCTACTGTATGCGGCATAATTATCATTTAAGGCGTAAACATATGTATTAGCAGTGTCTTCTCAAACATTATTTTTATTTTAATCATGATTAATATTGTAATAATTAAGTTAATAATGAAAACAAATTGAACGGATTACTAATATTATATAATTAATCAAAACAGTCTGCTTGGGCGTACTTTTCTTTACCCATCATACAGTACTGTTACTGCATGCGTGATTATAGATATCATTTAACGACATAACAACACACGTTTTTAGCAGTCTTCTTAAAAAGAACTATTAGCTAAATTTATAAAACTACTGAGAAATAATGCAAGAATTAGATTCCGAGTATACCTAACATGTTTTCAAGCATATGCTAGACAATAAACAAGTTGACACATGTTATAATTGAAATATAATTGACTGGAACAAAGTGTATAGCAAATGGGGTGTGCCATTTGAGTTGTATGACTAATGCGTACGTAACTGTAAAGTTTATACATGCACATATGTAATGTGAACGTACCTGTAAATTGTATACATGCACATATGTAATGTGTACGTACCTGTACAATTTATACATGCATATATGTAATGTGTACGTACCTGTAAACTTTATACATGTAATTATGTAATGTGTACGTGCCTGTAAAGTTTATACATGTAATTATGTAATGTGAACGTACCTGTAAAGTTTATACATGTAATTATGTAATGTGAACGTACCTGTAAAGTTTATACATGCAATTATGGACCTGTCACTGTAATTGTGTGTATTCATTCCAGCTGCGTAGTGTGGCCGGTTTTCAACATACTCCTTATACGAGTGGGGGAGGGACTGGGAGGAGGTCAGTGTTTTCTTTTAACCAAAATATTCTCCGAAATTCGGCCCCATTCGCCACCTCGAAATAGTATATTTTTCCCTTTTTTGAGAAAAAATATTCTTCTTTTTGTTTTACTTTTAAACATGTTAAATGTAGTTTCTTATTCTTGATGTACATTTAGTATTAAATGAATCAAACTACTATCTTTCTTCTTTATTTTAAAATTGTCGTAAATTCCCCCTTTTGGTCGATCTAATTATTCTATCATACATCATTTATTGTTTCCTGTTTTGCTGTCTATATAATAAGGGAAAGAAAAAGCGGTAATTTTTATTGTTGCTCAGTATATATAACAAAAGGGACGTATAACGTTCTCCCTGATAATAGTCTTGTTGGGGTGAGGGGAGTCCGTATTTTCTTTCTTGTAAATCCGAATAGGTGATATCACTGATTCGAATAGGTGATATCACTGATCCAAAACGAAACGGTGATATCACCTATTGGATTGGTGATACCACCTATTTGAATCAGTAATATCACTGATCCGAATAAGTGATATCACCCATTCGTTTTTAAGGAGTGATATCACCTATTCGAATTAGTGATATCACTCATTTAAAGGGGTGATATCACCCATTCAATAGGGGATACATGTATCACCCTTTCTTTTTGAATCAGTGATATCACCTATTCGAATCAGTGATATCACTGATTCGAATAGGTGATATCACTGATTTAAGTATGAATGAGTGATATCACCTATTCGAATCGGTGATATCACTCATTTAAATAGGTGATATCACTGAATTGTATTAAAAAGCAATACGGCGCCTCATAGATTTTCTATTAACGGAAGAAGTGGATTTTAAGTTTTCACGATTGTGCTTTTCTTTGCTGTAAACAGAGATACAAAAATTGGTTTAATGAAGGTTAGTTTAATTTTGACAACTAATAACAAATAATACAACAACTGCTAATAATAAGCAGTATTTTAAAGCATTTAATAAATGTCGCTTCATTCGTAACTTTTCGTCAATATCCCGAAGAATGGCGGGATTGGCCGAGCTAGTACGAATACTCCAAATAAGCGTTTATCAAACTACCAAAAGAGACAATAGTCCAATTAAAACAGACTGCTGATTTGAGGAAACCCCCCGAATTGCCGAACATAATTTCATCAATGGCGGCGTTTCCGGTGCGACACCGTTTTTTTGCCCAGCCAGGTATGATTTCAAACTTGCACATGTGTTATCATTAGCCGAGCTCTGCTCGGTATTATATTGGATGTCCTATAGGCAAGTTAGAGGATTGGACCTGATTGCGTATATTTAGTGGTTTAGATCCCCTGGCGTGGAAGTTAGTGTCTTATGTCCCCTGGCTGGTATGTTAATAATGTCGGTCCCCTGACGGGTATTTCAGTGTTTTCGGCTCCGTGGAAGTACATGAAAGTGGCGGATATGTTCTTCGGTTTTGGAATACAATGATATCATATGTATATTGACATGGTTATCATTTAAACATGTGTTTGTAAATTGATTTATTTTTGTAAATTGACAGTCCTTAATACTTGTAATTATTGAAGTTAGATTAAAGTATTTGTTCATATCGTCTTTCATTTACTGGAAATCTGATTGTCGGCTCTTATTTATCAAATTGTCCCATTTAATTGGGATGTCAATAAGAGAAGAGTAACGTGTGGTACACCCTAGTCCGATTTTAACCCTCTTTGACGATTTTGCAAATTTGTCAAGGTAGCGTTGGAAAATATGTCCTTGACCTTCTATAGTTTTGAATAACACACATTCCGACAAAGGGCAAACGCGTTTAAAGAGTATGTTCGCGTGTTAAGAGTAAACGCGGTTACCTAAACATTAACAAAGATTTAGTTCGTTAAAATAACATTATTGATAAACTTTCATCAAGTATACTTTACTGTTAAAGGTTTATCTGTTTAAGGATGCAATATATCGCTACCTGTATCTGTAACTTAGATTTTATCTAGACACGTGCTGAAGGAAAGGTATAATTCAATGAAACTATTGTACACATATATTTTTCCTTAGATACTATAGCTATTCATCAAACGAACATACTTTGTCGGATTACTTTCACATTGACGGATGTAATGTGCATGCTCAAACGTATCTTGTAATGTAGATAAACTATACAGATAGGTAATCACATTTTGTTCCACCGATGAAGTAAAACATAGTGTAATGCATTTTCTGCATTTTTCGCAATATCTCTGATAATTTGGATCCAATGCAAGTAGATCCATTCATGGTAACATTACATCAACCTTATATAATAATGTGTCTACTAAGACAACCAACAAATATAAAACAAGAGTAAACACATATAAAACTCAAGATAAAAATGTATTCACAACTCTCGTCGTCCGCCTCGCAGTCTGGAGGTCATGGGTTCAATCAATGGCCGGGTCATTCCAAATACTTTATAAAAATGATACTACTATCTCCATTGCTTTACATTCAGCATATATTAATATAAAGCGTAGGTAGTGCGAGAGGTAGTCGTCCCGGTGTCAGTATAAAGTGACTTGATGGGGTATAATGTCATGTGTTTACGGCATGGTATTCCAGTGTGGCAGTACAATGCAAATGAGTATTGAGCTCACTGCTAGATGTAGACACACCGTCGTTAACTGAACTATTGATAAAAGCGTTATACAACTGAGAATATTAAAAGCGACGTTAAACATCACAGATACGCACGTACGCACGCACGCACGCACGCACGCACGCACGCAAACTAAAAGCAAAAAAATATAGTTTCTTCTATAAAGGATCTCAGTACAGTGTGATTAGTTACAATATAGATCTCTTGCAAATTGCAAATGAATTGGTTTTGTCTTGAGGTTCTTCAAACTAATAACATATATGTTCAATCCAATGGTATTCATCTTCAACTCATTAGTGCGCCCATTGACTTCAGAGCAATACATAAAACGCGCTGACTGCAATGACGATGCCTTGGTGTAACTATTTGTGAAACTCATCCAAAACAAGTATTTGTGGAAAAATCAGAAAAAGTCCAAATGTAATATAATGAATAAATATTTGTTTTAGGGGAAAGGATAAGGATACTAAACGTCGGCAAACGGAATATAATTGTATTTCACATTAAGGTATGTTTTTACATATCAGGAATATTGGTCGCTTGCTTTTTTAAGACAAACGTCTAGAAGCTTGCTTTTATTTTCCTTTTGAAGTGGCAGCAATTTTACCGAAATGCTGGTATTGTTTCTGATTGGCTGACATCGACACTCCAGACAGAAAGACAACGCACTATTTCATAAAGTAATAAATAAAGAAAGAGGATAACTTCATCATCAAATCGACGAATTAATTGTGACTGATCAACAAACAAACATGTTTAGGTCCGAATAAATCGAAAACAATGCATGGCATTAAAGGTCGTCGAATTGTTAAAAATGCTTATGAAGTAACCTATAAAATACGAAATCAGACATACTTGCCTGATTTGAGTTCACAGATATAGTGTATTTTTCTTAATTAAGATCGGTGTATATTTTGGAATAATTGCATTATTTATCAGCTCGTATCGTGATCGAACTTACTCGAACTGGTCGAATTATATCTGAACTAAGGTGGATTTCACTCTCCGATAGGCCGCAATTGGAATTTCGTATAAGAACTAATGACAAATTTTGCGTTTATTGATAGGAGAGCTGGAATATGTAATAACTCTGTGTCCAGTCTTTCTTAATCTGGATATATTGTCCAATACATATATTAATTTGGAAACTATATCTGAATATCTTCAACTCTGTATTTCGGAATACAAAGGTACCAAAATCATCGTCACCACGGTAGCGTTGGAAAATGATTTTTTATCAGAATGAGAAATATTTGCTGCAATCTCAATATCGAGTTATTAAGATTATTTACGAGAATACGAATTAGAAAGACACTGAACATTTTGTTCAACTGTAACGCATTTCACACACACCGGCTTCATATTTTTGCAGCATTTTTGCAGCATTTATATTCTTGAACATTCATCACATAATGAAAAGTAAGACCTTTTGAACATACATAAGAAACACACGCATGTTGTGGCAGTATTAAGTGTTCGACACTCTGACACTTTCCGTCTCCTTCTACATTTATCTACAATTGTCCACGTATCTAATCTCTCTTAGCTTATATCGTATATAATGCTGTTGTTGTTTTTGTCACAGCCTTTTCAAGAACTAATAATCATAAGCTGTACTTTGTGTATATATAATATATCGAAGACATTTGTTCGTTTGGAGTTAGTATAGGATTTATTTTCACCAAGAAGTGATAAAACATATTTTCACGAGTGATTTAGCACGAGTGAAAATATTTGAGTTTTCTCACTTTGAGATGAAAATCAATCCTATCGTCACGACAAACCAACAATTGTTCTATTTATTATATAACCACAGCCTTGAAACTTTTGCAGAAATACATAATGCGCCAAAACAATGAGATCAACAACGTCAACAGCGGTATTACGTTATTATCGGTATTTCACATGGGAAATATAAACAATGAAAATAAAAGGTTTTTTTTTAATCATACAATCCACTATTTCACTGTAAGGTAACTATATAATATAATGCGTCTAGTAGATGTTTGAACGTAATGCTTAACTCATTTTGCATCATTCAAGTGACAATGCAATATTTTCAAATACATGAAAGAATCTAACCCGCCAAATAACGGCCAAATTACACTACAAAACCGTTTATCAAAACTATATCCAGGTATTCATGTCATATAATAATCGATATGTGCCAATTAAAAGTAAATGTATAGGTTCATTCTCGGGTTCTAAAAATACCCGTGATTGAATAGGCGTAAATCAAAGTTCGGCCGTTTCCAAAGGTCCACTCTCGTACTCTTTTTGGTAACTCTTATTTCGAAGCTCCAGTTTTGGGGTTTGGCCTAGCTCATTTAAGCCGTTTATATTATGTCTATAGATACTGGATTCTCAAAACATATGTTACATGGATTTATATATATATCATCTGTAGGTTTGGAAACGTGGTGCTTATTTTGTAAGATTTGGCTGTTGTCGGCGGGATAGATACTTTAACTTAAATCGAGATTTCAAATAGAGGCATGTGGGATTACATATGTTGATTCCTTTGGTTATAGTTTTGTGAT
Source organism: Cyrtodaria siliqua (assembly GCA_037043455.1). NCBI lineage: Eukaryota > Metazoa > Mollusca > Bivalvia > Adapedonta > Hiatellidae > Cyrtodaria > Cyrtodaria siliqua. The sequence continues at coordinate 30,883 of JAWPHD010012921.1, forward strand.
GAACTTTTAGTATCATGAGTAAAGATATTTTGTGTATTTGGATTAGGAACATAATTTGGCAGCACCGCGTTAATTAAGTTTATTTCGAAAATGCATCATCAATATTGTCCGCTTGTGTTGTAAATGATCTGTGATTTATTCATCTAATACATTGATTCCGGAACCGATGACAGATAAATGTCGTTACTAATATGTATTTAATCTCACTGTGGCTCACTTCGAGCTACTTTTACGCACATCGAGAAATACCTGAGCGCAATAATGCTAACTTAAATCATTTGATTTACTAATTTGTAATACAAATGCGATGGTTTAATATATATGGCTCATGTAGTTCATTTGTGTTCGCATGGAGAAAGAGCGAATGAATGTGTTTGACTATGACATTATTGTTGGTGATAACAATTGGAGATCAGTTTTTATAGACACTTTGCATTAATTTTGTTATTTACATAAATTAGAATTCAGTGTTTGTATATTTCTGTCATCAATCTCAAATCTCAGATGACGTTATGCCAAATTTGAGCTTATCTGATTTATTGATGAAGATTCTGAAATAAGTGAGGAAAATCTGGTTTCACCAATTGGTATTCTACATAGTTTGTAACAGTTACGTATCTATGCAAACGAATATGTTTTTAAATTCCTCAACGTATATTAAATGAAACACCACAGTGACAAATTAAAAACAAATTCAGTCCCTCGCCGCTCATTAATTTAATTGGAGAGAGGATCATTGAAGTTGATTTCTCTTTTCAACTCATTTACTGATTTTTTTAATACTATGATAACTCATTGGTGAGCACATCCAGTACTTACTGAGAACAACTCATGAAACGCGTTAACTACACCGTAGCAGTTATAATATACAGCAATTCTTAATGGTATTAAATGAGGGATGAAATGCATTCCATATTTGCTAGAGGGAAATATAATTTTCTAAATGAACACATTTAATGCATTTTCTTGCATATAGGTTCACAGCACGCAAATTAAATACCCGTATGAAGTGTAAATTCATACATTCTAATCTTTAGAATAGATATATAGGGGGCCTAACATATTGTATGTTGGGTCTCTGCGGCCGAGCTCCTGATATGGTTTGAAATTGAACATTAATTACTCGTACCCTAATTTGTAGAAGCAGTCTTCTTAGACATCTATATAAACCTCTGTTTTGTTTCTAAAATATGTGTAAAATAACCTATAGATTTACGCAGAATTCGTCGATACTCGGAATACAGCAGCTAAGATATCAGTTAATACGTAAACTCAAACTCGTATAGTGCATTTTCAAGTATGATATTACACTCTTTTTTTTTTTAACCTTTTTACGCTATATGTTGTGCTTGGGTGTCGTTTGTGTGTTCTTGCAAGACATCAATTTTATTCCATTATAGGTAGAAATCAACACGTTATTATGCAATCAGGATGCTTGTGTATGCGTGAGAATGGATAATTACGTAAAGTGTTTTCCTTTCATTGGTAGGATGGGGAAGGCATTGAGTACACTCGATTTTTCACACTTCATTCCTTTTAATGCGGCCTTTTTATATTTAAAACAGTATCGATTGATATTAACTATTACAAAAGTCAGCAGCTATATTCTACAACCGATTCTAAATTCTATTTCGTCGTTTATGCGGCTTTAAATGCTGTCAGTAATTGTCACATTACATGAAGCGCGTTAGTGTTATGGTAGACTTTGCCATTCTATACCTAATTTGCCATTTACTAACGGCGTTTAAAACCACATGATCATAAACAAAATGTGAATTGATTTTTATATTTACATTATTGTTTAATATCATATTATTTTGTATGTGTTTCTTTAGTTAGTTTCTCTGGATGTTGGCTTTATTGTTAGAGAATTCCTTTTGATGTGATGTAGTTTTGTTTTCACTGTCTTGTCTATTTGGACGCTGAAGACAGGATAATAGCGAGGATTGTCCGCAAATAAAATCTATTCAAGCTAACCAGTAGGCCTTATTGCCTACTGACCGTTCCAAGTCGGTAACCCTGTCTTCACAACCCTTTCTGTTGATTTTTGTCTCTTTCATTGTATTATCAAGTCCTTGTTTGCAGTACAGTGCGGACCTACGATGCAATTGCGTTCGGACGCTGTGGTTTCTATAGGACCCTATATCTCATTTTTTATATGAACACTACATTCCCTTCGCTTCAGTACTAATGACACATGTGATGAAAGAGAGACAATCACCATCAGCATATTTTTAGAAAGTGAAATATTATATACTTTCTTTTGAGATATATTGCGTGCAGTACGTGCGCATTTTTGAAAAGTAAAATTAACTCGAAACGAAACGCTGGCTTCCTAATACACCAGTAGATGGTTAATTTTCTCCGCCTACATTTTGATTTTTGTTTTACCACAAGGTATCAAGTAAATGTAAACTTAATGACAGAAGACCAGCATCGATTTTCCCACATTTAACTGTAACGTAACGAGAGAGAGAGAGAGAGATGTAATTCCAAAATATTATCTTGGATTTCCCATAGGCAATTTAATGACTTGGCCCTTATCATGTAAACACGTTTTTGTAAATTGAATTATTTTCTTAAATTAACAATCCTCAGTACTTGAAGGCTGATTGAAGTACATGCTAGTTATATCGTCTTTTATTTGCTTAACGTGTGAATGTCGTCTCTTATTTCTCTCACTGTCCCATTTAATTGGGATGGTAATACGAGAAGTGTGAGGTATGGTGCATCCTAGCCTGGTTTTAATCCCCAGCGACGTGTTTGCCGTATACCGTACCCTCCTTTATCGTCTAGCTAAAGTGTTACTTGTTTTTTCTTCTTTATAAAATTAAAAACTAGAAGTATTACCATGATTACCAAAGATAATATTCAATATCATAATATAGCTATTCAAAGAAAACGATTTTAATAGGATCTCAATTTATATACTTCAGCTTGTCATAATGGCAGATCAGCAGTAAATAAGCAAGTTTTTGATGATTGTTCGATGGCAAGGTAGCGTTGGGAAATATGTCCTTGGCCTTCTATAGTGCTGAATAACAAACATTCTGAAAAGAGGCAAACGCGTTTAAGGAGTATATGTGCGTTTAAAAGGAAAACGCTAAACGCGTTTACTTGAAAATTGATAAAGATTTAGTTTGTTAAAAACAATCTTGATAAACTTTCATCAAGTATGCTTTAATGTCAAAGGTTTATCCTTTAAAGGATGTAATATATCGCTAAGTATATCTTTAACTTTGATTTCATCTAGACACTTGTTGAAGGAAAGATCTAATTCAGATATTATTAAATGACACTCTTTGATTTCATCTAGACAGTTGTTGAACGAAAGATCTAATTCAGATATAATTAAATGACACTATTGTACAAATCTAGGTTTTCCTTAGGTAATATGGCTATTCTTCAAACGAACATACTTGTCTGATTAGTTTTAAATTGACGGATGTATCGTGCATGCTCAAACGTATCGTGTAATTTAGATGAAATATACAGATAGGTAATCACATTTAATTTCCATCGATGAAGTAAAACAGAGGGAAATGCATTTTCTGTGTTTTTTTCGCAATATCTCAATAATTTGGATCCAATGAAAGTAGATATATTCATGATAACATTACATCAACTTTATGTAATAATTTATCTAATAAGATAACAAACATATATAAAAAAGAGTAAACATATCTATAACTATAGATAAAATAGTATTCACATTCTTCCAACTCTCATCGTCCGCCTCTTACTCGGGAGGTCATGGGTTCAATCAATGGTTGGATCGTTCCAAATACTTTATAAAAATGATACTAATATTTTCATTGCTTAACGTTCAGCATAATATAAAGCATAGGTAGTGCTAGGAGTTGTCGTCCCGGTGTCAGTATAGAGTATAGGTGGGGTATAATGTCATTTGTTTACGGCATTGTATTCCAGTGTGGTAGCACTATGCAATTGAGCTCACTGCTAGATGTAGATACACCGTCGTTATATAACTGAAAGATTAATAAAATAGTTATACAACCGATAAATGCGACGTTAAACCTCATAGATACGCAGGCAACGACGCACGTGCGCACGCACGCACACGCAAGTACGCAAGTATACATTTTTACATTTATACATACATATAATTCTTTTAAAAAAGCAAGCAAATATAGTTTCTTCTATAAGGGATCTCAGTACAGTGCGAATAGTTACAATATAGGTCTTTTGCGAATGCAAATGAATTGGTGTTGTCTGAGATTCTTCAAACTAATAACATATATGTTCAATCCAATGATATCTATCTTCAATTCATTATTGCGCTCATAGACTTGAGAGCAATACATAAAAAGCGTTGACCTCAATGACGATGAATTGGTGTAAGTATTTGTGAAACTCATCCAAAAAAAGAATTTGGGTGGAAAATCAGAGAAAGTCTAAATGTAATATAGAGAATAAATATTTGATAGTTTATTATATTGAAGAAAGGATAAGGATACTAAACGTCGGCAAACCGTATATATTAATTATGTTTCACAGTAAGGAATGTTGGCCGCTTGCTTTTTTAAGACAAACGTGTAGAAGCTTGTTTCTATTTTCCTAGTGGCAGCCATTTCACCGAAATACTGGTATCGTTTCTTATTGGCTGACACCGACACGCCAGATAGAAAGACTACGCACTGTTTCATAAATTAATAAATAAAGAAAGAGGACAACTTTATCATCATATCGACGAATTAATTGTGACTGATCAACAGACAAACATGTTTAGGTCTGAACAAATTGAAAACATTGGTGCTTCTGCATGGCATTACAAGTCGTTGGATTATTACAAATGTAAAGGCTGAATGTAAATATGTAAACTACGAAATCAGATATACTTGCATGATAAGCGCCTGAAAACAGAATTTGGTTCCCTTAATTAAGATCGGTATACTTGTTATGAAAAATATTTTTTGGAAACATTACAATAGGAATTTCGTATATTTTCTCTTATTTCGGAATACAAAAAGAAATATAAAAAGATCGGACAGGGAAAGTAGCATTCAAGGAGGACAGTCAACCACAAAACACAGAAACAAACACACAAACAGACAAACAAGAAGGCAACAGCAATAATAAATGCAAACGACATCACAAACACAAAAGGGTTGACAATTGCAAAATTCTAATTATCTGGTCAACGATTCTTTGCCAGAATGAATATCGAGTTATTCAGAATATTTACGAGAATAAAAAGTGAAAGAGACACTGAACACATTTCACGCACATCGTCTTCATTTTTTGTTCAGTGTTCCTGTCATTTAATTGTGAGCACACAGCTTTTATATTCGTGAACATTCATCAGATAATAAAACGTAATTACCTTTCGAACATACATAAGAAACACACATAGGGCGTTGAAATATTTTGAACATACCGATGTGTCGATATACACATGAGGCGTGATCCCGAAAAATGACGGGATAGGCTCAGTTTTACGTTTGCAGAGGAATTCTTCGTTGATTTTATAAGGTCACTCTTTTTATCACGTAGAAAAGTGTATATCTGCATGATAAAATATATTATGTGTCTAGTAATTGTTAGAACGTAATGCCCAACTTTTTTGCACCATACACGTGCCAATACAATCTTTTCAATATGTTAAAATTAAAATGAGATTAAAATGTAGTCATGTGTTGAAAAGGGTGTCCACAGAAAATAAATATTGAATATAATACTACAACCAATAAACGACAATGCCTTTGTCTATGTCACAAAGAAACTCTTCAGAAGACTATTATTTTATATATTAAAAATTACAACAAACAGAGTTACGTTGTGCAAACATTTCTGTCTGCAAATACTACTGAATATGGGATCCTTTGGAAGCAACAAACACAGAGAGAAATAGTAGCAGACTCGGTTTTGTTTTTCTGTTCATGAGAGGTAATATAAAGTGCAACATCTCCCACTCCCACTAGCACCGGCTTAGGCGGTATTCTACTTTAAAGCCACAATTCGCTTTGCTAAAGATCTTCAACTGGGATTAAATATGTTTTTAATCATTTAATGAAAAAATGAATTAATGATAAATATACGATTGTTTAATGTGCATGGCTATTGAGTTCATTTGTTTATGTTCATATCCAAACGAAGAATGGAGAAAGAGTGAATAAATGTGTTTGACTTTGACATTATTGTCGGTGATAACAATTGGAGATCAGTTATTATAGACACTTTGCATTAATTTTGTTATTTAAATACATTAGATGGCAAGTCAGTGTTTGTACATTTCTGTCATCAATCTCAAAACAGAATGCGGATGACGTCATCTCAAACTTTAGCTTATCTGATTTATTGATGAAGATTCTGAAATAAATGAGGTTTAATCTGGTTTCACCAATTGTTATTCTACATATCATGCACTAGTTCATTACATAGTCCGAGTATTAACATTCATATCCCGTCCAACCCCTTCTCCAAGAAGGGAAAACGGGGTTGGATGGGGTATGAAATAAAATCTTAATTTCTGCTTTAAAAGTTTGCATATTGTAAAATTAAAACATTTAAGAGGTAATTTTAAACAAGTTATCGTATTGTTTCAGTAAAAAATGTTTTTAAATGTGTTTTATTGTCGAAATATCCGTTATAAAATACTGCTAATATAAGCTTTCCAATCGCTTAATGGGATAAAAGGCGGGACCACATAATGTATCGTAGTTATGCAAACGAGTTCGTTTTTAAATGCCTCAAAGTATATTAAATGAAACACCAAACTGACAAATTAAAAACAAATTGAGTCCATCGACTCTCATTAATTTAATTGAAGAGACGTTGATTTCTCTTTTCAATTCAGTTACTGATTATTCAATTCTACGATAATTCAGTGGTGAGCACATCAAACTGAGAACTAATTGAGAGCAACACATGAAACGCGTTAACTACACCGTAGCAGTTAGAATATACAGCAATTATTAATGGTATTAAATGAGGGATGAAATGCATTCCCTATCTTTGTTAGAGAGAAAGATAATTTTCTACGTACACATTTGATTCGTTGTCTTGCATATGGGATCATAGCACGTACATTGAAGTGTAAAAGAAAAGTATTTGATAACCTAAGGGTCTCTAGAGGCAACATGCGTTTTACAAGCCACGATTAAACAGCCACAGTCCTATAAACTGTTTAGTTTGCAACTGTTGTCAAGAGTCTTTATATCAATGAAAGCTAGAACAGGTTCGAACGCCTCTAATTTGGGATAATTACGTACATTGTTCTCCTTTCATTGATTGGATGGGGAAGGCATTGAGTACACTCGATATGCCACACTTCCTTCCTTTTAATGCGGCCTTTTCATATTTAAAACATTGATATTAACTATTTCAGAAGTCAACAGCTATATTTTAAAACTGATTCTAAATGACAACTTTCTAGATCGAGTTATTTTAACGGTCCATGTAGTATGTGGTAGAACATTATTCGCATTTCGTATTCAGGATCACACATTTGTTTTAATCTTTTACAAGACACAAATAGATTCACTTGTTTCCATCAAAATGTAGGCAGAGAACATTACTCTGCTACTGTTTATTATGCAGCCAGTCTGTATATTGAAGCACGAATACATTCACCGTTTAATAATTAATTCGCATATTTTTGGCGTTTATGCGGCTTAAAAAGCCGTTAGTAAATGTCAAATTATCGCTATGATACATTTGCCATTCAATATGGAGTTTAACACCCATGTTCATAAAAAATGCGAATCAGTTGTTAGTTTTACATTATTTTCTTAACACTATATTCCCTTCTCTTTAGTACCAATGAAACATGCAAGAGGGACATTTACCATCAGAGATTTACAGACATATTGCGTGCAGTACGTGAGCTTTCTTGATAAAATAAATTAATTCGAAATGAAACACTATTTTTTCAGCACAAAGTATCAAGGAATGTAAATAATGACAGAAGACCAGCATCAACTCTACCACATTGAATTCTAACGTGGAAACCGTCCGTTGAGACTGGGGAGTGTAACTATCAGGTACGATGTGTTTGTATTTGGGAGAGAGAGAGAGAGAGAGAGGGAGAGAGAGAGAGAGATTAAACATGGTGTTAAAGGATGCTGAACCGGTACAAAGTTATCAATTATCGTGTGTTTTTCTCAAGATTGATTCTCATTTCACAGTTAATTTTTATTTAGTGACACAATGATTTATTGTCAAACGCAGCAACTCTACATAATCTCTGCGTTTATACTTCTGGCGGAAATAGCCATGATAAGTTAAACCAACTTTTACTTCCTATTCATAACAATGGGCATCATGTTCTAATCACGATCTAATCAGTATGCCATTACGTCTGCGTTTAACAGGTGGAAAATGTAATGAACTAGTGAAAAATTGAATCGGTGAATATGCCAGAATAAATAATATTTGAGATCCAAATACGTATGCTTCACAATAATGAAGCGAAAAAAATTTTAAATTTTTTTTGATGATAATGCAAAAATTAAATGCATGGATATTGTACAACTGACTGATCTTTAACATTGGTCGCGTTTGCTTTTTGACTCCACGTGACCGGAACACGAAATGAAACAATACGATATTGTCTGTGCGGTACATAATGCGCAAACACAATACTAGGTTACAGCAAGGTAGTCTCCAACATTTCAAATCAATACTGGATCCATTTTCAGGAAAAAAGTTAAACATTTGCAAGACTGAATTAACAGAAATGTAAACAAAATATAAATGAATGAATAACGTCACTTGCCATTTTGCCACGGATAGATTTACGCCATTTTTCCTTTCGTTTTAGTATCTATGTCAATTATAATAAGTATCAAATATCTCAAGCGAACACTAATACATGTACCCAATAATCGTTCGAATGAATTAAAGTTAATAACGACAAGCATATATTATCATATTCGTATTCAAAGAAGTGTTTTTTAAAACAACAAAATATACACTAATCATTAACGATTAACGTTGCTTACAACAGTCACACCTTCCATACAAGTACGCAAGTATGTTCCTCTATTCTGTATGAAATATGGTACGCAAGTATATTCCGCTATTCTGTATAAAGTATGGTTTCTGATGGAAACAATAAGCATGTTTGTTGGCCTATGCTGTATAAAATAGTATGTCGGATGAAACTTCCATACATGTACGCAAGTGTGATGTTATGTATACATTATGATTAAAAGAGTATGTTAGTGGACCTTTGGAAACGGCGGAACAGGATAAATACGAAATATTGCAATCTCGGTTTGCTGAAACTACTATGGTTGTTCAGTACGATTCTGGATACATCCTGAGATGTTTATTATTTTGTATGTGTTTCTTTAGTTAGTTTCTCTGGATGTGAACTTTATTGTTAGAGAATTCCTTTTGATGGGATGTAGTTTTGTTTACACTGCCTTATCTATTTGGGCGCTGAAGACAGGATTATAGCGAGGATTGTGCCCATATAAAATCGATTCAATCTAACCAGTAGGCGTTATTGCCTACTGACCGTTCCAAGTCGGTAACCCTGTCTTCGCCACCCTTTCTGTTGTTTTTTGTCTCTTTCATTGTATTATCAAGTCCTTGTTTGCAGTACAGTGCGGACCTACGATGCCATTGCGTTCGGACGCTGTGGTTTCTATAGGACCCTATATCTCAATTTTGATTGAGACTGTTCATGAACGGTAGTGAAATATGCTTGCTACCGTTCACGCCCACGAGCCCCCGGTTGAGCAGAACTCAATATTGATAAAATCAATAGTACAGAATTTAACCATCCCGAAGATGGCATGCATATGGCGGTAGACATGCCTATTTACTGCCGTTATTACATGTCCAGCGGCGTATGGTCCAGTATCTAATACAATTATATTCCCCGAAGAGCGAACTAATCAAAGTGGAATTTAGTTGGGAACAGCGGTTATGCGCATCACAAGTAACAGTTAAAAGACTAAATTAAAAAGCAGACAACATGTCCTATGGGTGGTTAAACAATACCCAGTAGTGGAACCACCGAATCGAAATTTAAGTATGAAAACACGCAAGCACGCAAGTATGCAGCACACATGCAAGCACGCAAGCACGCACGCTATATATATGTATATACACTCAAGAGATATGAAAACGCAACACGGGAATTTCCGCTATATATTGTATGTACAATATGCTGCTTTTAATCGAATGGTACATGACTACGTAAGGAAAAAATACTAAAACAACAAATAATACAGCAAATAGTATTCCTTCAAAGTTTCATTATTAACAGAGTACGCGTTTGGCGCTTGTTGCGTTTTCATATCTCTTGAGTGTATATGTTAACATCATATCACAAGTATACAATGAATTTATGTATATTTAGACATATTTTGGTAGAAGAGTAAGAAAACAAGTTAGGTTCCTGTGTACTTCCTTCTGTAGAGTTTCACGGTCGACAGAACTAAAATAATATCACAAGTCTGCATCATTTTGAAGCAGTTGGTGATTACAAACAATACAACATATGCAGTTCGAGAAAACATAAAAACGCCTACTCATTTAGTGATGTAAGAAGCACGAAATAAATATAATTTATTAGCGCTATAATGGGTTCTAGCAATGATTTTGTTTTCTGATTTTATTTTATGATGAAATGTATTGATTTTCTTGGAAGTGTTAATTTCGCTTTCGTGTTTATTTTACGAACGGAGCGATATAAATGTGTCTGTATGTGTTTTACGACTATCCTTTATACAATATACTACTAAAACACGAAGAAACAGTGTTGTTTATGAACGTCTCAACACAACAGATAAAGTATTTTACTAAGGTTCGCTTTACTAGTTGAATACATAAGGCAATTTCCATAGAGATAGCATGAACACATATTAGCACATGGAAATCAAAAATATTATCTTGGATGTCCTATAGACAAGTTAGTGGCTTGGCCCTCCTTGCGAGTATGCAAGCGGTTTTGATCCCCTGGGGGGTAAGCTAGTGTCCTCTGTCCACCGGTTAGTATGTTAGTAATTGTGGTCTCCTGATGTGTATGCGAGTGTTTTCGGCCCGGTGGAAGTAAATGAAAATGGCAAATATGTTTCTCGGCTTTGAAATACATATGTATATTGACATGATTATCATGTAAACATGTGTTTGTAAATTGAATTATTTTTTATAAATTAACAGTCCTTAATACGTGTAATTATTGAAGTTAGATTAAAGTATATGCTATCTATATCGTATTTCATTTGCTCAAAGTCTGAATGTCGTCTCTTATTACGCAACTGTCCCATTTAAAAGGGATGGCAATAAGTGAGGTGTGGTGCACCCTAGCCCGATTTTAACCCCCATCAACGGTTTTGCCATATACCGTACCCTCGTTTATCGTCTAGTTAAATTGTTACTATGTTTTCTTCTTTTTAAAAATAAAAGTACGAAGTATTACCCAATATAATATTTCATATACATCATGTAATATAGCTATTCGAAGAAAACAGCTGTAATAGGACCTCAATGTATATATCTGAGTCATGTGGCAGGTTAACAGTAAATAAGCAAGTTTTTTATGGTGTTTCAATAACAAGGTAGCGTTGGGAAATATGTCTTTGACCTAACACACATTCCGACAAGGGGCAAACGCGTTTAAAGAGTATATGTGCACGTTTTAGAGTAAACGCATTTCCCTAAACATTAATGAAGATTTAGTTTGTTACAAAACGCTATAGATAAACTTTCATCAGGTATGCTTTACTGTCAAAGCTTTGTCTTTTAAAGGATGTAATACCTCGCTAAGTATATCTGTAACTTTGATTTCCTTTAGATACGTGTTGAAGGAAAGATATAATTCAATGAAAGTATTTTACAAATCTATTTTTTCTTATATAATATAGCTATTCATCAAACGAACATACTTTGTCGGATTAGTTTCAAACTGATGGATGTAATCTGCATGCTCAAACGTATCTAGTCATATACATAAAATATACATATACTAGATAATCATATTTAATTTCCATCCATGAAGTAAAACAGAGGGGTGCATTTTCTGCGTTTTTCACAATCTCTCTGATAATTTGGATCCAATGCAAGTAAATATGTTCATGGTAACATTACATCAACTATATATAACAATAAGATAACCAACAAATATAAAAAAGTAAACATATCTATAACAAAAGGTAAAAAAGTATTCACATTATTCCAACTCTCATCGTCCGTCTTGCATTCGGGAGGTCATGGGTTCAATCAATGGTCGGGTCATTCCAAATACTTTATACAATGATACTGATATCTCTATTGTTTTACGTTCAGCATAATATAGAGCGCAGGCAGTGCTAGGACCAGTCGGCCCGGTGTCAGTATAAAGTGACTAGGCGGGGTATAATGTCATGCGTTTACGTTATGGTATTCCTGTGTGGCAGCAGTATGCAACTGAGATTTGAGCTCACTGCTAGATGTAGACACACCGTCGTTATATAACTGAACGATTAATAAAAGGGTTATACAACTGAGAATATTAAAAGCGACGTTTACCTCATAGATACGCACGCACGCAAGAACGCAAGTACGCACACATTCATACATACATATAGTTCTTTCAAAAAAAAACAAGATATATATAGTTTCTGCTATAATGGATGTCAGTCAGGGGTGTAGCCAGAGCCTTTTGGAGAATACGCCCTGGGGGAGGGTGCGGGAGGGGGGATGAGTGCAATTTTGGAGGTTTTGTGGCTTCATTTGAGCGAGATTTAAGTGTGTTTTTAATAGTGCCTCACCCCCTACCCCACTTCAATTTGTATTGCTGATTTTAAAAAATAAGCACTTATTGTTCACATTCGATTTTCTAGAGTACATCCGGGTGTACAGGATTATGCCTAAATACGCCCCTGTCAGTTCAGAGCGAATAGTTACAATATAGGTCTCTTGCAAATTGCAAATGAATTTGTGTTCTCTGAAGTCCAGGGCCTTGTGTTATGAAACAACTTACGACCATTTTCATCGTAAATCAATTTCTTAAATGCTTCACTATAAATTACGTTCTTCAAATAAAAGTGATTTCATTTAATTTTCTTAAATAGGTGATATGTCTTCACTACGTCCACACATAATTGTCTACATTGAATGCTTTGGTGAACAAAGTGGACCATTTTAAAATTTAAGACATATCGTAATGTTTATATGAGGCATATATGTTCAATCTAATGGTATCGATCTTCAGTCTATTTATGCGCTCATCGACATGATCGACTTGAGAGTAATACACAAGACGCATTGACTGCAATGACTATTTGTGAAACTCATCCAAAACAAACGTTTTTGAAAAAAATCAAAGGAAGTCTAACTGTACTAGCAGAGAATAAACATTGAAAATACATTTTCTTTCTTTGTTTAGAGGAAATGATAAGAATAACTAAACGTCGGCAAACATTATATAATTGTATTTCACAATAAGGTATGTAAATATCAAGGACAATGACGACTTGATTTTTTAAGACAAACGTCTAGTAGCTTTCTTCCATTTTCCTTTTGAAGTTACGGCCATTTATCGAACTACTGGTATCGTTTCTGGTTGGCTGAAACAGATACTCAAGATAGAAAGACAACGCACTATTTAATACATTAATCAATACAGAAAGAGGAATTCATCGTTATATCGACGAATTAATTGTGGTTGGTCAACAAACAGACATGTTTAGGCCCGAACAAATCGAAAACATTGATACTTCAGCAAGGCACTTATCGTAAATTATTACAAATGCTTATAAAGTAACCTGTAAAATACGAAATCAGATATACTTGCTTGATAAGCGTCCAAAGATAGAATATGGTTCCCTTAATTGAGATCTGTGTACTTGTTATAGCAAATATATTTTGGAAACATTGCATTATTGAGCAGGTCGTATCGTGACTGGATTTATTCGTTCTCCGAACTAAGAAGGGTTTTATTTTCCGATAGGCCGCAATTGGAATTTCGTATAATTTCGGAACTAATAACAATTACGCGCTTATTGACAGGAGTAGAGCTAGAATATGTTATAAATCTTTGTTCAGTCGTTTCTTAATCTGAATTTCTTGCCCATTACATATTATATTAATTCGGAAAATATATCTAAATTTAGATGATGAGGCTCTTTAACTCTGTATTTCGGAATACAATGGTACCAAGTATAAATTATCTGGTCAACGATTCTTTGTCAGAATGAGGAATATTTGCTGCAAGCTCAATATGGAATTAGTCCGATTATTAACGAGAATGCAAAATAGAAAATACACTGAACACATTTCATACATATCGGCTTCATTTTTTTCAGTTTTCCTATCATTTAAACTCATAAAATGTGGGCACACAGCTTTCATATTCGTGTGACCTTTCATCAGATAATAAAACGTAATTACCTTTTGAACGTTCATAAGAAATATACACGGGGCGTTGCAGTATTTGGATTCTGCCCCTCTGACCCATTATTACACTTTCTACCTCTATCTACAATTTTCCACCTGTCTAAACTCTCTAAGCATATATTGTATATAGTGCTGTTGTTGTTTCTGTCGCCGCCTTTGAACAAATCATCATTATGCTGTATTATGTGTAGATATAGAGCATATCATGTCAGTGTCGATTACTATCAAGTTTATTAGGCGAGACTTAGAATGCATAGAATATCGAGGCTCCTCTGAGCTATACTGCATTTGTGTGCAGCTCCTCATACACTTGATAGCAAACGGCGCTGATATTTTCTTTTTATCATTTATATTATCCACATTTTCTGTATTGCTTACTAGTTTTATATATTTAGAATATTCAGAATGTTAGGCTTGTCGAGGATGCCGCCATATCGTGTTTTCATTATGCCGTTTTATGACGTCTCATAAAGTTACATACAATAAACGCCGATGACTTCTGTGTTGATTAAAGATGAATGGCAACCCTTTGTGTAGTATTATTGATTAACACATTTAACTCTTAAACGTCATATGAACATTTCTTGATAGCCCCGGAAAGAAACATAATTATATTTAAAACCGCTACTAAGTTGTATGTAAAAATAAGTATTATTTGCATGACGTAGATACTACTTTTACCACTGCGTGACTGCACGGATAAATGAGGCAAATCAGAATTGTACAGCTGCACAACTATTGCCAGATAAGTGATAAATACATTTACCTGTGAATTAATTTAGCTGTTCAAAGTTTTCTACGTCATCAAATAAAATCTTATTCTCGCTTTTCACAGATAGTGCAATGTGTGAATTGTAAATATCTATTGTTGCGTATTGTTGTCGATTTAAATAAACATAGACATGTTCATGAAACAAAAGATGGCTGGAGAACTTTAAGCTTTATTCGTCAGCGCCTAATAAGCAACATTTATTAGGTCACCCCTTTATCTGGCAAAAAAATGCATGTCTGCATTTGTAAGAACGTAATGTCCACCAATTTAGCATCATACAAGTGACAATGCACTATTTCTAAATACGTTAAAATTAAAATTAGATTATAAATAAATGTAGTCATGTGTTGGAAATTATGGTCACAGGAAGCAGTGAATATACTAGTGAATTCGTAGACTGCGACAATGCCTTTGTTTATTTATCTATGTCAAACAAACACATTTTAGAAGATTTTTATTTTATATATTGATAGTTGCAACACGTTGGTACGTTGCATAAACACTTCTGTCTGTAAGTTTGCTTTCAACTGGGATTAGGGATTATGTCCCATTTTGTGGAATCTCATTGGAAGTGCAAAAGACAAATAAAAAGAAAAGAATTATAACTCAAATCATCCTGAATATGTTTAAATGTAACTTGCAGTTTAATATGTTTACACCTTTATCTAGACAGTGCTTGATAAAACTCGATAACAGTGTATATTGATCCATACTCAGCTTATTTCATTCTCAAGGTCATGTGTGTATTGACTAAATCACATATTTATCAAGTATTTATTTATAATTCAAGAGTAGCACTGCCTATATAAATCTGTGAACATATTATACTGGAAGTTTCATCTAAAATTATTTCAGATGTGTCCCTCGTCCAGTATGTTATGTATTGTTCGTTATAGTTTTGAGATGAACTGTGCAGTTTATGGTGTATTTGTGTTTAATTAGATATTGATTTGGACTAAGAGGTACCGAATTTGGCAGCACCACGTTGATTAAGTCGTGCCGTAAATAGTCTGTAATTGATTCATCTAATACATCGATTCCGGAACCGATGACAGATAAATGTCATTACTACTTTCTATTTAATGCCATTTATCTCACTTCAATCTATTAAATAGTGGGCTGGCGTGGCGCAGTCGGTAGCGCGGCGGATTTGTAACCGGAGGCCCCGGGTTCAATCCTCCGTGGTGCCACTGAGTTCCGTCGGTGTGTTCTTGGGCAAGACACTTTACCTTAGCCTCATCCGTCGGATGGGGACGTAAACCGGGCGGTCCCGTGTATCGGTCTATCTTCCGAGCACGTTAAAGAACCATAGGAATCTATTCGATAATAAGAGTAGGGCAGGTTCCCGGATTCCTATGTATCCTTCCCCTCTCTCTGGGGCGGCTCTAAATAACCTATACTGTGTTGATGAGGCATTAACCAACATTCAATTCAATTCAATCTATTAATACGCACATCAAGTAATAACTGAAGGCATGAATGCTAACTTAAATCGTTTGATTTAATAATAATATATACTGAGCAAAAAAAAATAGTACCCCTTTTCCTTTCCCTTATTATATAGACAGCAAAAGAGGAAATAATAAAGTATGTATATAGAATAATTAGATCGACCACCACCACCAATAGTCCAAATATTTGTTTTTAAAAGTTCAGTAAACAAAGGAAGGAGTTATCCCCCGTTTTCTTAAACCATGTATTTTTGGTAAAAACACAAAATCTACAAAATTACCTTAATTTGTCCCAAGACAATATTCTCTATACGTTGCTTTCGAAAGTAATCACAGAAAAATACAACACCCATTGTATAGGTAGCAGCTTTTGATTATCAAAACTCATTAAATTACCTCCCTTTAAGGATCCATAGCATCCATAAAAGAGTATTGCTTGGAACAATTTGAAACTGTTTAAAGGAATATTTAGTGTGCTTAAAACATCAAACATTGTTTAATTAGAGCTCTGTTCAAGCTGTCCTACACCCTCAAAGACTGGCCTATTGGAATACCACCAAACAAAGAGGGTACGTTTTATGGTATATATGGGTTCTGTATTTCATTTGTTTGTGTGCAAAAGAAGAAATAAAGAAAGAGTAAATGAATGTTTTGACACTGATATTATTACTGGAGATAATATTTGAAATCAGTTATCTATATATAACAAGCATTGTGTACATGTTTAAGTTGTTTAATTTTTTTTAATTTATATGGTAAAACAGTGTTTGTATATTTCTGTCATCAATCTCAAATCTCAAAAATAAACGGAAAATGCTATGTGGTGCCAAATATTAGCTTATCTGAATATTTCAACATTTTCTTTCAACGCAGATCATTATCGTTATGGGTTTATTTTCAATATGAACTGGAAATGCATTGGCTACGTCTGAGATCGGATTGTCAAAATGAACAGAAATTAGGTTTCTCTTCACAATTCAACACGGCTGGTGTACGACCGTAAATAAATACAACTGTCCTATGTAAAAACAGTATTTTTGGTCAAAAGCCGTATGTCTACACGTAGCACAGTATAAATACTGAAAACGTGATTCTTTGGAAGCAACAAACACAAACAAGATAGAAAAGTAGAAGACTGGGTTTTATTGAATCTGTTCATGAGAGGTAATTATAAGATGCAAAACCTCTCACGCCTTCTAGCACCGGCTTAAGTGATATTCTACTTTAAAGCAACACAGAATGGGTTTGATGATCCCAAAGGACAAGCAAATAATAATAATACTGATTTGTAGTCAGGGTGACTATTTACGGCCGCCACACAGCCTTGTTTTAACTATACTGGTCTAAGGTGCGCTTATAATGTTATAATGGTGTCCGTCCTTATGTTAAGATTTTTGTTTTTCCCGCTCTTGCACATTTATTTAGCAATTGATCTTCATCTAAATGTGTGAGGAGTCTTTATAAGAGTCTTTATAGAAATGAAATCTGGGACAAGAACAAACTAGATACATAGATAGAGGATATTTGATGTTTTGGAGTGAATAACATATTTTATTTCATCGAGAAGTGAGAAAACTTTATATTTTCACGAATGCGAAGCATGAGTGAAAATATAAAAGTTTTCTCACTTCGAGATGAAATAAAATATGTTATTCACGACAAAACAACAAATTTTCTTTTTATTTTATGATTTCACAAACAATTATTTAAGCAATTCCAGTAACTAAATCGTTTTACACACGCTTCTTTCCAAGTCACGATGACGTAACGAAACGTTACATGACGTCACCTGTTTTGAAACCATTAACGTCACAGAAAAAAGGTAATTAAATAAACAGAGTATTTAACAGTATAACAGTAGGAATATCTTGTGATCCGTGTTACTGTGCATGCATTTGTGTTGGTTGAACATTCAAAAATAGTCCCGTCAGCTACTGTGGAAATAAAACTCTATATTTCACGAGTGGAATAACACTTTTATTTCACTGATAAAACACAGTATTTCATTGCTTATCATAAAATAAATAGATTTATTTCAGTATAAAAAATAACATAACATGGTATAAAATCACATATGTATAAATCCATGGCATGCTAATCAAATACTAAAAGAGAATGTGAATTCTCTTATATTATATATTCTGTGATGAATTATAGAAATTTCCCAGTTTGAGAAAATCTATAACATATCGCTTCCTCTACTGTGATATCTCGCCTAGTGTGCAAGATAGCACAGTAGCCAAATGTTATGAACTAAACGATAGACGTTACGATATTACGTCACGAATTGGCGTCATTATATTACTCCGCGCTGTCGCCAAAGGAGTGACAGAAAAAGAAATACTTGTGTCAAAAGACGATTGGAAAGAAATTCATCACAGAATATAAATTATATAGTTTAATTAACATTTTTGTCGTGATACGGAAAATAATTCACTCGTGAGAAATATTCTTGCGATATAGAAACTCGTGCGTAAACGCACTCGTTTCTATATCGCAAGAATCTTTCTCACTCGGGAATTATTTCCCGTATCACTTCAACAATGTTAATTAAACTCTATATTTCCATCGGGTCCTTGTTATTTGATGGCATGAAACTAGAAACCTAAAATATATTACAAATACTTAAAAAAAAAATGTCATCACACATTGTAAAATACTTATTAAAACAGACTGAAACAGGGTCTTTAAGATGTAACTTTTAACAGCGCTCTTGAATTTATTTATCACAGATATATTCTTAATATGAGAATGCAACTTGTTCCAGAGACTGCAACCAGTGTACGCAAAATACTTTTAACCATGACCTTTGACCTTTGGGATGGTGAAACATCTATTTTCTCAAATATGCAGGAATAAAAATACCACTTAATGCTATTTTCTGCCTTGTTTAAACTCTAACAGCTTCATGTTACAACTGAGTTGCCACTGACCGTTCCAAGGCGGTAACCCTATTGTCAACTCTTTTTGTGTTTGTGACGTCATATGCCTTAAATCTTTGTTAACATTGCCATTCATGTTTGTCCTTTTGCGTGTTTTTGTTTTTACTGTGTTCTTTGATTTGTGTTCTTCGATAGCTGCATTTTCTGTTCGACTTTTATACTTATTTTTAACAGAAATTGTCAGCGTCTTTATATCCATGAACTAGCGGCAAATAACTTCGTTGAACGAGCGCATACAAACGTTAGTTACTATATCTGTGAATCTTTAGACGTACCCTCGTTAATCATGCAATTTAATAAGATGCTGTTTCTGTCACAGCTACTCTCCCTCGCTAGATTGTCACGAAACACGAAGCACGAAAGCTGAATATGTGTCTATATCAGTTTTTATTAGATAAAAAAATACCAAGACCGACAAGAGCGACGAAACGACTCTGTATAGATATGTAAATTGCGGTACAATCTACGGATTTAATGCCATTTTGTAATGTGTTAGTTCTACTATTTTATGAACGTATGTAGGTTGGTTGAATAGTGGTTTACGTCATTTTAAGCACAGTTTAGGCTATATATGGCGGTATATTTTTTAGGGGTGGGGGCCCATATTGTCCTTGATAGAAAACAGTGACGTCTACATCCCGTCATCAATACGATTTCTCACCTAAAAGCTCCCAAATGGTATTCAAACCCGCACGGGTGAGAGCTGAGAAGGTTTCAATCGCAGTGTATTTTCCATCACAATCACGGAGTTACTGGGTTGTCTCTAATCTTTGAGTGGGCCTAACTTATCTTTTGGCTCTCTGCGGCCGAGTTTCTGATATGGGTTAACATTTTAAAATTAATTTATTACACACTCATTAGTAAAACCCATGTTTTACATACATCTCTAATGAGTTTCTAAAATATGAGCAAAATAAACTTCAGATTTAGCATTTATACATACTCACCTTTTCATTACGGTTAGGGTTAGAGATACAGCAGTGAAAATATATAAGCTGATATGGAAACTCAAACACGTATAACGCGTTTTCAACTATGATATTAAAATAAAATTCAACGGATGTTTACCCGTTTTTTTACGCTATATTTTGTGCTTGGGTGTAGTTTGTGTGTTCTTGCAAGACATACATGTTATTTCATTATAGTTAGAAATCAACATGTTATTATGCAATCAAGATTATTGTGTATTTTTAAGAACGGCTAATTACGTAGATTGTTCTCCTTCTATTGATAGGATGGGGGAAGGCATTGGGTACATTCGATTTGTCACACTTCCTTCTTTAATGCGGCCTACTATTTATGTTAAACAGTAACGATTGATATTAACTATTCCAAAAGTCAACAGCTATATTCTACACCTGACTCTAAATGGCAATTTTCTAAATCGAGTTATTCGTATCGGTTCATGTAACGTGGAAGTACATTATTCGCATTTCGTATTCAGCATGACATGATACGTTTTAACATTAAATTTTAAAAGTCATGTTACTCAAATAAGTCACGTTTTTCATCCAAGTGCAGGCGGAGAAACTTAGGAGGACGCTTCACTATTTACCAAGTTATTAGTTATCTGGCGTTTTCCTCAAGATTGATTCTCATTTTACAGTTAATTTTCACCTCGTGTTAAACGACGTCCGTTATCATGAATATCAAATACTACTAGATTTCGCTTAATATCTTGACTGTTTCTGCAGGAGATTTTGTATTAAAACACTATTAAGATTCAGCGTTCATCGTCGACAATAAATTAATAGAAGCTTAGTTTATCTTCAGTGACTTGTAATAATTGCGCCTGCATTTAAATTAAATCGCCTATTCATCACCTAAATCCATGTGGAAATAAACGTTCTATCTTCTTTGTTGTTTCAAGCTAAAATTGCCAGTCGAACGTGCTCTTTTCAGTTCTATATTGTCTTTATTGTGTTTTAATTGGATCACACTGTACACTGGCATATTTGTATTTACAGAAGGTATTTAAACTACCCCGTGTGGTTCCCGGGTGCCCCCGTTTGGTCACGGGGCAAAGAATAGGGCCACTGCAGATCCCTTTGGAGGGGTAGGCAGAGGGGTAAAATTCCCCCAAATTCATGTTCATTTTATCATTTTTTGTTTCATGTTCGTTAAAGGTCTTCATCATGATCCCTGCATTGTTTCAGGTGCTGTCTCGCTCGCATCAAAAGAGCAGTGGCAGAATGTACATGGAAGATGAGCCTGGCATGTTCATGCCTGTTAGGCGCCATATAACCTGTTCATGTGTTGGTGCGCCTTAAAACCACAATTCAATTCAATTAAACTACAAAATGTCAACTTATCATTAAAAATAAGCGTTGGAATCAGTATTCACACCTACAATATATTTACGCAAGTATATTCTATATCAGATTACACCAAATCATTTTCCATAGACGTACATTATAGCTCTAAGCTCTGTACTGAGTTCCCTATTATAAGAAGCTATATTTTTGTTTACTTGTTTTGAAAGATCTTAGTTTTATCAAAAAAACGTACACAAACCATACATTGAGTATGTTTTGAAAAAGCTGTTTGGGTAGGATGGTGCTGACCCACCTACTTGCATGTAAAACATCAGGAAAATGTAAAATATACATCTTATTGTTATTATGCAACAAATTATGAAGACATTGCACAAATGTATGATTTAACCTTCATATGACTGTACTCTTCAAAAGTTGAATTTTAATTTTTTAGCAAGATTGTTTGGTTTGTTTACTTTGTCAACCAATCAAAATTAAGAGAGTTTGTGTAAATTAACCTGGAACCCCTGCCCGCTGATTGGTTGGTAATTGGTGTAGTCTGATCTATCTAAACAATAAGGATATTCTGCATAACATATTCTAAAGGAAAAAAGAAACGCAACTCGGGAAATTCTGCTATATATTGTATGCATAATTTGCTGCTGTTAATGTAATCGAATGGTATACAAAGTTTCATTATTTATACGCGGCTTAAGCAGTTGAGCAAACTTAGGATGTAAAATGTTGCAATCTCTTTACATAGAGTACTTAACAATGGCGCACATTTTTAAAGCGGAAGTTCAACATTTAGGAATTTCGTCTTACAAAGTGTACTGTGTTTAAAAAGTTTACAGCAGCACAGTTTAGTCCTTTCTCTAACTAGCTACAACATTTTTCTTTACAAAACATCTTGGAATTTCTCCGGAATATTACATGTAATTAAGTGCGCAGTTTATACATTATATAGAGTTGCGTTTCTTTTTTCCTTTAGTACAAATTTTATCGGATAAACATTCCATATGTTTTATATTCATGTATACATGAGCATCTTTGTGTGATAATCAACTTGCCTATTAATACTGCCTAGTTTGAATATATCACGGCGGAGAAATATTTTTCGGTAAGCTCTTTTGTAAACCACTTTATGTTTGTGAAGCCATATCTTGATGTGATAGTAGCAGGCATATACTTCCTGAAATAAATATTTTTGCTGTTTTGGGTTCTTGCAATTTAGTGTTTTTATTTTCCGGAACATTTTTTATTGGTGTTTATTATTAGTTATGTTTGCTTTTGTATTCACTTTACGAATGTTTTGCCAGCGATATAAATGTGTCTGTGTGTATACAATACCCAACTAAACTTAGATTAAGACATATCATTGCTTATGAACGTCTCGCCACAATTGATAAAACGTCATTCCACTTAAGGTAACATTTTATGTGACTGATGGCCACTCAGACTTAATAAAAGTAGTGAAAGACGATTTCAAAATTTGAGTAACGAGAAACGATATTCAAACAATCTTTGAGTTATGAGAGACGATATTTACAACAAATGCTTTAAACTCATTTCAACAATTACACGTATTACAGACTGTCGATTTGCAAATAAAATAAATTTACCAACACATGCTTACATGAAAAACATGCCTATACACATAATTCAATATGATATAGCCGAAGTATATACCTGTCAAGGGACCGATGCCCCTAATATTCTCTTCCACTGAGCCGGATCCACTAACATACACGACAAGGACCGAAATTACTAACATACCAGCCAGGGGCGGAAGCCTCTTACTTAACCCCGAGGGGACAGGAACCACTTACATACCCGACACGCGGTCGAAGTCACTAACTTACCCGTAGGTCATGTAAGATAATATTTTTGAAATTCCAGGCACTAATATGTTTCTCTGCAATATCTGCGGAAATTGTTTAAGGTATTCAAGTTACATATTTCAGTCTTTACTTTGGTCACTGTCCCAATTGATTTGGATGACAATAGGGTAAGAGTGAGGTGTGGTGCACCCTATTGTTTGGGGCGCTTGTTTCAGCCAAAGATATTTTGGACTTTTAAAATAAAATTAATCTACTACCTAAATAAGTTGCATATCAGTGAAACAGACATTTTTAGTGGTAAATAAAAATACATTATTTTTCAAAATCGGTTAAGAAATAAAAATGTCATGTGTGAAAGCTGTTTTGATGGGTCAATTCTGCTGCATGAACATTTTACAAAAAAATATCTTTTTCTTTTAGAAATTTTATCCAAAAATGGTTTTAAATTGTTGGATATCAGTAAGTTAAGACGAAATGAAGGATTACTGAAGCTATTTGAAATTTCGTAATTTTCTGCTGTCCCACCAACAAGGAATTTACATAGGAAAAGCCCCATCAAAAAATCATTTTGGCAGTAAAATATTTATTTCTCAACCGATTTGCAAAAGAAAAGTTGTTTTATTTACCACTAAAAATGCCAGTTCTAATGATATATAACTGATGTACGTATTATTTACATTGCTTAAGTTACTTCAGAAAAACCTTTGGCTGAAACAAGCGTACCAAACAATAGACTTGTTTTAACCCCAGACTGTAACTGTTGCCATTCTTTCATGTTCGTGGGGTCACATGCTTTGCTTCTATTTATCAATATAGTTGTTGTTTTGAATGCGCCTTCTTCTGTGAATGCTGCATTTCCCATCCGACCTTTGTACCTACTT
The DNA here is from genome assembly GCA_037043455.1 of Cyrtodaria siliqua. Classification (NCBI taxonomy): domain Eukaryota; kingdom Metazoa; phylum Mollusca; class Bivalvia; order Adapedonta; family Hiatellidae; genus Cyrtodaria; species Cyrtodaria siliqua. Next base: position 55,377 of record JAWPHD010012921.1, read on the forward strand.
CTATTGATATTCTAAGCACTTTGTTACAGTCTTGTATTCTGATTGGCTGATGCACAAAACAATACACCTACATCTTTTATCTACACCGTCGAAAATATAACAGTATTTAGATAACACGCTCATTCTGATTAAATGATCGGTATAACAACATTTCATTAGAATATGTCACTGTTATGTCGAACCAAACTGACGGCCGTCCGTAGATCGTCGATTCGGACAGTTAAATGGGAATGCATGAGCCATAATGTGAAATACAGTTAAGGACCTATGTCCGGCAGTTTGAATTTGAAAAGCTAAATGTAAATCACAGTTAGCCATACATGATGTTGTTCCATTTGTGTCAGATAAAGACGCCCGCCCACTAAAGGCTTTGCATAAGGTAAACATATTAAACCATAGAAGCAGGTTTTTCATTATTTGTGTTTTTGCTTTTTATTGTTTGTTCTTAAACTATAAAGAATTATCAACAATGTTTTGTATTTAATATAGCTATTGTGTTTTTTGTCTTTATAAGAGTAAAAGAACAAGTACTATCCACGCTAATAATCAGTATAACAATGCTATTCAAAGAAAATATCTGTAAAGGGGCCTCAATTTATATACCTGAGCTCATCAGTCATGTGGCAGGCAAGCAGTAAATAATCAACTTTTTGATGATTTTAAATGACCAATAATATTGGTAAATACTGCTGAGTAACACACATTCCAGGCAAACACGTTTAATGACATACTTGCCTACGCTACCAGGTCATTAGAAGAGCATGAAAAGCTTTGTTATTAACTGCTAACATGCTACATATTACCTCTAGTATATACATCGAGGCCCGATTATAGTTTGTCTTTATGACGCGGTCCCGCCTTAATTCCGCTAGTAAGCGAAAGGAAATCTTATATTAGCAGGATTTTATAACGGATATTTCGACAATGAAACACGTTTAAAACCTTGTTTTAAATGAAAACATGCGATAACCTGATTAAAATTAACTATTACATGTTTTAATTTTACAATATGCAAACTTTTTAAGCCGAAAATTAGGTTTTATTTTATACCCCGTTTTTGATTATTGGAGAAGGGGTTGGACGGGGTATGAAAGTTAATACTCGGACCGCGTAATGTATAGTTTTGTCTTTGTATGTCATTGTTATATTAAATAGTATCTAGGGTATAGCTGAACAATACTTTGAAATTTATTTCTTATGACGAAAAAACAAACAAAAATAAGTTAACAATTTAACATAACTTAATAAACTACCTTTTTTTTGATAATTGTTGGTTGTTTTTAGAACAAAAGCAAAACCGAAACACAAGTAATGAGAATCCGTCTTTTATGTTTGCATGTTTACTGTTTACACAATTTATTGTGCGGGACTCAGTATCAGACACAAAATGAAATAACACCATTATCTCATGCAATGTATGTCTAAAATGTATTTAAGCCACTCCCAACCTCACCAACCAACTCCAAATACAATAGGCTAGACAAATGGTCCTTAGGAGTATGCGCGTTTTAAGAGTAAACATGTTTACCTAAAAACTAATGAAGCTTTAGTTTGTAAAAACACTGTTAAAAACAACACCGTCGGTAAACTTTCATCAAGCATGCTTTACTGTCAAAATGTTATCGTTAAGGGTATAATATATCCCTCATTATATCTTTAACTTTGATTTCATCTAGACAAGTGTCGAATATAAGATATAATTCGATGGAAATATTGTACACATCTATTTATCTTTAGATACTATGGCTATTCATAAAATAAACATACCTTGTCTGATTAGTTTAAAATTGCAAGATATACTGTGCATGCTCATACATATCTTTTAATGTAGATAACATTTACATATTGGCACTCACTTCCACCGATAAGTTAAAACAGAGCGGCATGCATTTATGCATTTTTCGCAATATCTTTGATATAATTTGGATCCATTGCAAGTAGATATATATATTCACGATAAAATTACATCAACATTCTGAACGTAACTAGTTCAGAATGTACTAAGATACCAAAACAGATTTAAATAAATATATGCTTAAAATACACAAATAATTTTCGCATTCTTCCAACTGTCATCGTCCGCCTCTCGTGCAGGAGGGCATGGTTGCAATCTCTGACCTGGTTCATACCAAATAATTTATAAAACTGGTACTAATAGCTCCCTTGCTTCACAGAGTCTCGTCTCAGCGAGTTGGTTCATTTAAGCACAGATACGCGTAGACCATTAACGAACAAGCTGAGACAGATTATCGGTGTTGTAGTATGGTGTACTTAGTGACCCTGTTAGAATAAGTACCACCACCTACTGTGCATTTCAGGGTGCATGTGCGTCAAATATGAATCGATATTTCTTTTTATTACTTGCTATATGTTTTCATACCTGATATGGTTAGATAGAATAAAAATAGACGCTCCTGTATCTGTTTACAATCTTGCCATAGCCATCCGGTATGCTTCACAAAGACTAAAATTTATTTTGACCCCATTGTTTATATTGTCAAAATTAAAATAACATGGCGGCCTTATTTTAAGAAATTGTCGTCTGCGCATGTCTGTTTCTAGGGTTCGGATGTACAAGTAAAACGTAGGTTATGCAGGTTGATGTTGTTGTTCAATGTTCAGCACCTCCGGCAATCGATCATACTTGTCCTTTATTTTGGAATGAAAAATATTATATCTAGCAAATAAAGGCTAGGTAAATAGTATACTGCATTTATATTTTGTTATTTAAACCACTAGTGGTCAACTGATTTCAGTTTAAGTCATCCTACCCTAGAAAAATGGAATGTTCCGCTGTCGCCATTTTGGTTTACGGCTGTCAATAAAATTACATGTAAACATGGTCGTTCAAAATGATGTTTTGGCTTTGCGAAGCTTAGAGGATGGCTACTCGAAGATTGAAAACAGATTCAGGAGCGTAAGTTTTCATTCTATTCAATCATATCAGGTATGAAAACATATAGAAAGAAATAAAAAAAGTCTCGATTCATATTCGACGCATAGGTACCCTGAAATGCATAGTAACTTCCATTTGTTAGAAGTGACAGCCTGGTATTACCCGTCCCTTTAGGTATTCTAAATTAAGAACTTTAGTGCTTTGTATTTATCACAGGACAGTTCACAAACCATGCTACAATTACATTGAGCGGAAATACATGCAACAGGAAGTCAGTCATTAAGATTTTCGTGAAGCATTTTACAGATTTAATTCTGTTAATTCTGTTAAGCCTGACCTTGTTCACCCGACCTTGCTACGTAATGCTATGCTATGCTGAGGGTAATTTTGGAGAGACTTTGAGAGATTCCAAGAGAATCTAAACAAGGTTAAAGTCATATATCTCATTATACTGTCATGACCTATATGCAGATACTGTGAACAATTGAAAACATAACAAATGTATTTCAGCAATTGAAATTAAGAAGTTTGCATCAAAATGCATGGGCGTAAAAATAACAAGGAGAGAAACTAATTCAGCAAAGATATGATAGGTTTCAGACAAAGTAGGTACACATGAATAAGTAGCATCAGTATTACCATCTCATCTCGTCTGCTATATCTAGTTTAACCCTTTCGCTGCCACGGTCAAAAACATAGATTTGTCTGCTAGTGTAGGCCCAGATCAGCAGGCACAATATGTGCAGGTTGATTGGGGTAACATTGTTTGCTGTTCAGTAAGAATATTTTGCAAAACACGTTTTATATAAAATGGTTTAAATTCAAATTTTAGCGGACGACATTTGAAATTTGGCGGCAAAAGGGTTAAATAGTATCGATACCTTTTACTTGTGTCGATAACTATTTAGGTACCAATCTATATATAACGAAGTGTAAGAAATAGATACCAAAATCGAACAGGAAATGTAGCATTTAAAGTCCATAGTCACCCACAAATACGCACACAGGCAAACAAAAACTACAAAGATGAATAAAATGCAAGAGATGACATCACAAACACAAAAAGGTTGACAATATACCTACCCTACCTCCTTGGAACGGTCAGTGGCAAGAAGGCCGTTGGGGTTTAAACCAGGTTCTAGGGTGCACCAAACCTCACTCTGACTCTATGGTCATCCCAATAAAACAGGACAGTGTAAATAAAGATATCCTCAGCATGTTTGATTCTCTAACAAACAAGGCAGCAATGATTGGAATTATAACACATCAATTATAAGGAACATGTATATATAAAATAAAAAAAAACGTAGAAAGCCTCAAAGCAAGTACTGTTTAAGTAGCATATTATAAAAAAAACAACATCTCTCCACGCCCATGAAAACGAAACATTGTGTTCAGATCTATCAAATTCAGAATTGTATCATTTTATCCTACAATTTGTAATGGTTAATCTTTTATTTTCGTTTACAGTCTGTCATATTTACTTGATATTTTTTATCGACATAAGAGTGTGAACCTCAGATCTATTTCAGTGATGCATTATTGCCTTTAATTGCAGAGATGTGTTATATTGATTGATCTGTCTACGTTACATGTCTTTACCTCTGTGTGGTTTCTCTGCGGAGGTGAAGTGACACTGGTGTTGGTATGCGCTAGCTCTTATATAAATATCATATATCTGTTACGGGATGAATCATTTGTCGGAGAACGATGTTGTTATTCGAAGGCCGACGTAGTAAATACGTATTTTACTAACTTGTGTTGACATATATTCAACATTGTATGCTCTTAAAGGGACGATGTCCGTAACTTTTATAAAAAAGAAATAATTACATTGAGAAACACTTGAACACTTACCGTTATTGAGTATTTACTAAATATAAACAAGATTGTTTCAAACTGACGGAATTCAATAGCTGTACAAAAAAGAATTACCTCTTCATGGGTTTGAACTCGCAGCCCAAACTAAAATTACACTTGAGGGTAATAATAGTGAGAGCGCATTAGTCGAGAGCGCTACCAACTGAATAAGCGGTCCATTTATATCGCGCTATACATACTATATAGAAAACCTAATGCGCTAATGGTTATCACATGATCAGCAGAAAATGTTAATATTGTGGGACCCACATTGTTTACAAACAATAAATAAAAGTTTTTTATTCAAACTTACGATTACTACAGATTTATTTGGGTCTTTGGTCATGTTTTCATGTGTACATTTCACTAAATAAAAATCTGACAGTTATTTGGTTATGCTCAATATCTGCTTACTTACGGTCCCTTTAAACAAAATGACTTTTACAGTCTAAAAGTATTTTTTGGGATAATACAGTTACTGCTGCTCATAAAAATCCACAAAATCTGGTACATAGCCCACTTTGGTTTTTTAGCATGGTGAACTTGTTCACCAAGGTTTAGTAACCGTGTTTTTTCACGAATCCTAACTACAGCCACACTGATGAATCGACGCATTGCCTAAAAATGAAGACCCATATTTTAACAGGTGTTTCTTCTTTTCTAGAGCGGAGACAAATGTCATTTAGAAATTTCAAATAATTTCCTCGATACATTGTTTATGTTATATATTGTTTATGTAGATATTTCATCTATTGCTGTGCGTTCTATAAATAGACCAATCATCATCATCACGTGATCTTGCGTAAAATGTATTCATACGCTGTATTGTTCTCCTAGGATAATGTATTGAGATTTGTAACCAGTTAATTTTATAATGTATTTCTTTTGCAACACAATCAAACGCATATCTCCCATCTTTCTTGGATTTATATATTTAAGAAATATACATAGCCTTTATAGTCTTCATATAATATTGAATAGGTTTAGTCAGTAATGGTTATCGCATAAGCTACTATCCTTTGTAAAACGTTGTTGCTGCCCATTCTCCGGAATAAGATTTTTAGCTTACTTTGTAGTACGCTGTGTAATATTCTTAAGTTTTTACTTCTCTTGCTATGAAGTTAAAATGACTGATTCGGTCGTAAAATAATCCTGAATACTTGTGCCAATCGTGTCGGTGAGACCGAATGCAAATCAACAATATCTGACTGGGTATATATGACGTCATTTGATCCCGAGTGACTATTTTTAGACTTCGGGTCTATTCGGACACTCCGGTTTTAGAATAAGTCCTTATAGTTCATCAAAATTTGTAAAGGATTGATAGCTCAGTCAGGAGAGCAGCAGTCCCAGAAAACTATAAAGCGAGCGGGATGGGTTCGAATCTGAGCAGTACCCCCATTTTTTTATTCTAATTATATTTTTTTTATGTAAAAGTTTGTTTAATTCATGCCCAATGGTCTTAAAAGGGGTACATCAAGATTTTTCTAGAAACATCTTAAATTATAAAATTGTTCCAGTTCACGACATAAAACACTATCAATCAAAATTAGAAGCTAGAACCATTTTGTTAATGTCTAAAGTCTCAGAACACCATATAGCTAGGGTAGAATCGCACGTAATATGCTGAAATTAACCCTGGTGCGTCACCTAGGATAGCACGTATTACTGGGCAGAATGAATTTATTGCGAATAAAAGATTTTGTAGGCTCATTATGTTTTGGTCATGTAGAATAAAAAATATTAATATTTGTCAATTTTAATTCGGACAGATAGACCCCCATAAAAAGCCTGATGTACTCCCTTTAAGACTTAAGTTGGAAAAAAAATTGTGTGTGTGTGTGTGTGTGGAGAGTGGGGGGATTTTTTAAAAGTTTTTTACGACTTTTCTATATGCGTCAATTTGGTAGAGGTAGACCTCATCTGTTTTGAAACAAACTCGTAGAACCACAGTCCTGCTGCGCGTTAGTGAGAAGCTGTCCAACATTCGTCAATGTGCAAACGTGGAACAAGCGGGCCTCCAACGTATGACTGTAGCATTGAGAGATATACATTACACAAACAAGAGTAGATCTAAACACAAATATGTTACCTTTTATTACAATGCAAAACTGATTGAATTATATTCTGTTAAGGTCAAAACACAAATATGTTTAAAAACAAAACAAAGCAGCAAAACAACGAAGGGGTAACAAGTTGATGTGTCGGGGGTAAAAACGGCGATTCGGTTGGGTGACAGGAAACAAAACACTTTCTTGTTTAGGTCTAAGGTAGTAAATGGAATTTACCGTGACTTTGGTGATTATTGTCAACAAACGATTTGTCGAAAATCCACGTAAAAAATACAATTAAGGATATGAATCGTGAAATTCTCAGTAGCATAGCTACCTATTAGGCCAAAAGGCCCAGGCCTTCACATCATGTTCACATACATGATTGAAAAATATAACAACGAAATAATTGTGTATGAACATCATGTTCACTCCGAGTTGTGAGATTAAATCACAACGGTATCCCGAGAACAGTGGTACTCCGAGTTGTGAGAATGAACTACAACGGTATCCCGAGACCAGTGGTATTCCGAGTTGTGAGAATAAATAACAACGGTACCACGAGACCAGGGAAACTCCGAGTTGTGAGATTAAAATCAAATGAGCACAAAGATTTATAAGTTATGTTTTGTATATGTGTAATCTGTATGTCTCTACTACAAGTTGTGTGTAAAACATAGGTTCTTTTAGTTGAAGGTCACACTTTTTGGAACAAGGAAACTTCAGGGAGAATGTGTCACTTAACAGTGACATTCCATGTTTAAATTTGTATATTATAAATCTTTGTGCAGCGGGGGATATGGCTGTCTTTCAGACTACACTCGTGTTCATTTGATTGTAATCATACTTGCATAGTATGTCGATATAAATGCAAGGTTGTTTCCTATTTTAATTCATCTATATTGGTCAAAGGGTCTATGAATTACCTCCCATTGAATTGGCAAAATTAGCTGTCTTGACCTTTTTGACGCTATATTCATTTCTAATGACTCAAACTTTGACAGGTGATGACAGGTGATGTTTTTTGATACACTTTAACACCTGTGAAGATATGGTTCAGATATGATGAAGCGTTTTGGAGATTAATTTTCATTATAACCAATCATTCCTTTTGTTCCCTTCTTTATTCCGGTATATACCTTACTTTATCTTGTTTTAATCGCCTTACTTCCAGATACATTAAACAATGCATTGATGTATTATTACATGCAATGATGTATTATTATTAAGAAGAGTTGACACATGTTCAGTCCATCCATGTCATGCGTGATTGCAAAGAAACATTCCATTACATGGATAAACACATCATAGTTCACCATGCTCTCAGTACCTTCGGTACTTTGATTTTTATTGCGAGTGTTGTCAGGCACGGTACTCTTTTCGGCTTTCACTAAACAGTTTGCACCTAAATTCATACGCATTTTGAGCACCGACAAATGTGTCACATTTTGCTGTCAGTGGCGTCTAATTGCTGTTCATCCAATCTCACACTATTGTTTTCTCACCTGCAACATTTCTCACCTGCAACAAGAAAGGAAAATATCCATGGGCAATTATTAAAATATCTCAAACCGAAGAACACACCCCTACTTTTCATGGTGTAAGAAGCATCCTACAGTCACATGCAAGGGAGCTAAGTGTGTAGTGAGACCTTCAAGGGTGGCTCATGTGTGTGCATGTCTTCAAAATCATAACCGCAACAACTATAGATGACTATCTAACAAACAAAATAATTTATAAATACTTTTGTCATAGATTGCATGAGTTTACATGGTTTACGGCTCAAGATGCAACATGCATCAGTTTACTTCGCACCATATAAATGGAGAGAAAAAATCAGGAATTTTAATCTGTATCAAGAGTAGAAAATATTCACTAACTTTTGTATTCTAAGAGATTGTGTTCTTAAATTCTGTAGGATTTGTGTTGGATATGTATATAATCTAAAATAAATGTGATGTTTGTCTTCTTAATTTATTAATTATTCACCTATGCCCTTATATGATTTTTTTATTTTTTTATTATTATTTTTTATTAAATGATGCTTTCTGAAACAGAAGTAGTGGTTAGACTTATTTTCTAGCCAAAAATAGTTTATTATATTATATTTGTCCTACAATGTCATTAAAAGGCCATTCAAGTTGATGTCATCACAGGCATGGCTCCAGTAAAACAAGCCCTCCCTTCAACTCTCAAATTGGAATCTTCTACCAGCTTCCTGTATAAAAAGATAAAATGGCCTTTACTTTATAGCAAATGATTACAATTTGATAATAATGTCACTATTACTATTTGAAAACCTTGCTGTTGTACAAAACAAAACAGAAAATATACCCATCAGTGAATTAAAAGGGAATAAATACATAAAACCAGCAGGGGAGATAACTCGGAAACACTAAATGACACCAAAACTTGCGAAAAGCAGAAAACCAACCGAAAACCAACCGAAAACCACCAGCATGCATATTAGTTTTAAAGAAATTATCACAATACAGATAACGCTACCAAATGTACAGGAACAGCGCTTAGCTTAAAAATCTATGAAATTATAACAATCAGTATATTTCATAAAATGTCTGTCAATTCCATGTTATATCGAAACTGTTAATTAATCGTATTGAACATCATTGCATGCACTTTATAAATAGTTGTTGAAATCATCTCAAATTACAGTCAGTCAGCCCAGTCCAGTCCATTCCAATCAGTCAAATTACAGTCAGGCAGTCAGTCAGTCAGTCAGTCACAAAACATTTTCCAAATGAAAATCAGTGATCGACTGCGGTGTTTCTCCAGACGACACTGTACACCGTAATGCAGACCATTCGAATCAGAGCGAAAAAGATAGATTGCAGCATAATACTATACATAATGCAGCACAACACTAGATGCCAAAAATAAATTCAGTACAGATCTGCGAAAAAAAAATATCAAGGCGACACAGGCAATCTTTACCGTGAATAATGATAGAACCAGAATTTAATATTTTATTATGACGCTAAATTCACTTGAATTTCAATGAGTACATGTAATTCACGTCCATTTTTTTTATTTAAACATATATACTAGCACAGTGCAAAATAAAATTTATAATCAGAATTCAGAACCGAAAACACTTTTAACGCCATTTTTTAATTTACGTAAAAAGAGACAATGAAGTATGTAAGAAGACATTAAGGTTTTGTCTAGATTTTTTTCCCTATGTATCAACAGACACACAATATATTGCATGTTTTTTTATTTGACATGACGCGAAATTTGTATGAAATGCGCATGAAAAAATATCAGGAGAGAACAAATTGCCTGCGTACAAATGGAATACAAGAAATAAGACGAATACGCTGAAAGCAGGAACGCCTCATTCAGCTAACACCAAGCATGAAACAATTTCGTGTCTCGACAAATGTGCAACTGCAAACGATAAATCTTCCCAAAAGACACAGTGGTTCGAAAAAGGTTGTTAGACAACTTCAAAGCAAACAAGGTATAGCGACTAAGTTAATACACATATTTGATGAACATTCTTGACAAATAAGACACACCGAACAGCGGTTTTGAAATTTGTTGCACTGCATAAGTGGGTGGGGTATGTTTCTAATATTGTTAAGAGCTGAAATGAATAATTTGCTATACAAACACATACCTGTTACAGGTCATATGAAGCTGCTTTCCGTGAACATGTCCCTGGAATAGTGTCGGTACATTGTATTCATTTGAACACAACCGAGACGAGAACTAAACTTCCAGAAACAATTTATCGACGCGATAGCACAAACTTTGTTTGGCAAATACATCGAAAATCCATCTTTCGCGGAATAGTTGATACTGCATGTAAATGTGAATGCAATAACATATGCACTGAAAACTTTTATATTGCATTTCATCAGGATGTTTCATGGCCTGGAATCCATATCGACATTATGGAAGTGATTTGAGAGTTCACAACAAACAGCATACACAAAATAATCCATGTTGATCAAAGTATGGTCCATTTGCATGTGCAAAATCACTAATTTATGGTCAGTTCCAACTGAAGTACATTGCAATTCATCATTAAATGTTCAATTCAACTTGTTCACACAGTTGAAAACATGAAACTCTTAAATATTGATCTGTGTCAATGAAAGCTGTACTGAAAGCGTCTGGCTGACTGTTTCTTCAAGGGCTCACTACACACTTCGATTTTACTGTGTTGGCCATAGGCAGTAAAGTCCAATTTTCCATTCTGAATTAAGCATTTACAGTCTAAAAGTATTTTTTTGGGAAAATACAGCTACTGCTGCTCATAAAAATCCACAAAATCTGGTATATAGCCAACTTTTTTTTTTTTTTATTGCGAGTGGTGTCAGGCACGGTACTCTTTTCGGCTTTCACTAAACAGTTTGCACCTAAATTCATACACATTTTGAGCACCCACAAATGTGTCACATTTTGCTGTCAGTGTCGTCTAATCGCTGTTCGTCTAATCTCACACTATTGTTTTCTCACCTGCAACAAGAAAAGAAAATATCCATAAGCAATTATTAAAAATATGGTGTAAGAATCACCCTACAGTCACCTACAGTCACATGCAAGGGAGCTAAGTGTGTATTGAGACCTTAACTATTGTTTGGGGCGCTTGTTTCAGCCAAAGTATTTTGGGACTTTTCAGACAAAATTCATCTACTAGAATCTACCTAAACAAGTAGATTTATCAAACAGACATTTTTAGTGGTAAATAAATTACCTTACTTTTCAAAATTGAGTAAGAAATAAAAATTTCATGTGCGAAAGCCGTTTTTGATGAGTCACTTTCAATGCAAAATTCTGATGCATTACAAATTTGAAAAACATTTTTTTATTAGAAATTGTATCCAAAAATGGTTTCAAATTGTTGGATATTAGTAAAGTAACCCACCCTGAAAGTTTTTTAGCAAAATATGAAGGATTCCTGAAGTTATTTGAAATTTCTTAATTTTCTGCTGTCCCACCAACAAGGTATTTACATACTATTAGGGAAAGTCCCATCAAAAAATAATTTTGGCTGTAAAATATTTATTTCTCAACCGATTTTCAAAAGTAAAGTAGTTTTATTTACCACTAAAAATGGTAATATCTAGTGATATATAATTGATGCACGTATTATTTAAATTGCTCAAGTTACTGCAGAAAAAACTTTTGATTGAAACAAGCACACCAAACAATAGGCCCCATTATTCGTATGATTTAATTATTGTTTATGAAATAGTTTGGTCAAGACAACTAGACGACTCGGCTAGTTTTGTTGAATAAATCATTACTAGTACTGTATGTGCTGTTTTAAGGTCTTATAATTTCTTGTTTTGTGATAGAAGTAGACTTTATTGTAATTATATGTACAACTGTTAGCAATGTAATCCCATTTAACTTAATGTTTATGATTTAGCTTTATTAACAATAATTAAGGTAACATGCCCTTAAATGCAATATATATGCACATTTCATATGAAACTGAAGCACATTATGAAGGTTTTCATCAATCTTTAAAGAAACTAACCCGCCAAATAACGGATAATTGCACTACAAAACCGTTTATCAAAACTCTTCCACGTGTTCAGGTCATATAATGATGTTATTGTGCCAATTAAAAGTATATTTTTTCACGGGTTCTTAAAACACCCGTGATTGAATATGCGTAAAATGAATTATGATTTGGTAACTCTTAATTCGACGCTCCAGTTTCGGGGTTTGGCCTGGTTGGTTAAAGCCATTGATGTTGTTCCTATAGCGTTTGGATTCTCAAAATATGTAAGTTACATATATACCTCGTCATCAGCAGGGTTAGAAACGGTGTACGTATGCTTTAAACTGTGGCTGTTGTTGGCGAGAAAGCTACTTTAAAAATAATTATCCGTAAGGTAACATGCCGCTAATTTGAATGAATATGCACATTTTGTAAGAAAACCTAAATACCTTTCGTTTTTTTGAAAAAAATAATGGCACCCTAAGAGAACTGTTCTAAAAAAAAATCAGAGAAATGGTAATTTTTTGACATTTAGTCGCGTGAATATCAAATTATAATTTGGAAGTTGGATGATTGCATGACAGGACAAACGTGGAATTATTTACACATTAGTTTGCAGGAAAGTTGTATTTGTCACATATTCTAAATAAGTCGAACAATTTTACAGGACTGTCAGGCAGAGTGCGCGTAATAGAAGATTCTTAATATAATGCATGAATATCCATGTTATCATCAGAACGAGATTTTGAGAAAGTTTCATACATTAAAATCAGCTTCCGCAGCGATAAAACAAAGAAACTTTTTAAAATGATAGAGATCGAAAAATAAATTTCCTAAAACTCATTTATATCTATGTGAAATACATTAATCATTTAACAATAAATCTACGAGAGAAAAGTAAGAACGCAAATATTATGTATACTGCATCGTAGTGCTACGAAACTGCCGTCCATGAACTGAAAAGTGAGTATTTCTTGTTAAGTATAAACATTTCACTCTTGTTCTCTCTTGTTTGTGTTTGTTGTTTCCAAGGGATCCCCTTTTCAGTATTTATTGACATTCACACTAGAGTTTGTTTAATACTGTGTGGCGGCTGTTAAAAGTCACCCCGACTACACATCAGTAGCGTTAGTAGGTACTGTCCTTTGAGATCATCAAGCCCAATTTGTTTGGCTTTAAAGTAAAATACCGGTGCCCATATTACCGCTGATGAACAGACTCAATAAAACCGAGACTGCTACTTTTCTCTCTCGTGTGTGTTTGTTGTTTCCAAAGGGATCAACCTTTCAGTATTTATTTCTACTGCATTGGAATGATTTCAATACGAAACCTTAGTTTACAACCTAATTTTCTGTATGGATTTCAAATAAAATGGTGACTGCATGCCATCCATTATACTATTAATTCGAATAACATGGCTTGGTCCATTATCATACTCTTTTTTATAGCACAGTGGCGTTGCTTGTGAAATGTGGCGGCAGTAAAACGTCTCCCCGCGCTTGCAATCAGTACTGTTATTCATTCGATCTTTGGAGATCGCTGAGCCCGATACTTATATTTAGTTATCGGTGGTACATTTTCAATTTCTTTTGTTTTCCTATTAATTTTTGATTGGGTGATTCCACTACTCCGGCCGATTAAAAGGCTCTGGGTATTTTTTAACCACTCATAGGATATGTTGTCTGCTTTTTAATTTAGTCTGTTGGCTGTTATTTGTGATACGCAGGCTTCATAACCGCTGCTCCCAACTAAATACCATTATGTTTATTTCACTCTTCGGGGCATTTAATTTTATTATATACTGGGACCATACGCCGTGCGACATGGTGAAGCAGTATACTCCATGTCCACCGCCATATGCATGCCATCTTTGGGATGGTTAAAATGTTGTACTATTGATTTTATGAATATTGAGTTCTGCTCAACCCGGGGCTAGAGGGTGTGAGCGGTAGCTAGCATATTTCACTACCGCTCGTGAACAGTATCAAGCAAACCGAGACTGCAATATTTCGTATGTGTTGTGCTCGGCCGTTTCCAAAGGTCCATTATCATACTCTGTGTTATGGCTTGTTAACATGCCACTGATGTAATGTCGTTTGCATTTTTTATTACTTTTGCCTTCTCGTTTGTCTGTTTGCTTTTGTGTTTTGTGGTTGACTGTCGTCATTGAATGCTACTTTCCCTGTCCGATTTTTTTAAATCTTTCTTTTCTTTGTGTATCTCTTATCATTATCATTATCTCTTATCATTATCATTATCATTATCTCTTGATATTCTTCCATAATAGTGGAAATACTACCATGCAGATAACTATAATAAATTCATGCATAAACCTAATTGACAATTAACCACACATGGTTAGATTTTATAAGATTTTCTTGAGTTTAAGATAAAAACAATCTAATAGTTGACCCGGTACAAAACAATGCATCTCTAGTTTGAACAAACAAGCGAATCAACTTAAACCAGCAAATGACTGTTTCGAAAAGATTAAAGGATGAAAATGAATGAAACGGCCATAAATAATACATTTAATAATAAATACTAAAAAGTAGATCCCTTGGAAGCAACAAAGTTAACACAAACAGTAGATAAAAGTAGCAGACTCGGTTTTACTGAGTCTGTTCATGAGGTTTAATTTAAAGTACAACACCTCTCACACCTCCTAGCACCGGGTTAAAGGATATTCTACTTTAAAGCCACAAAGATTGGGCTTGATGATCCCAAAGGACTAGTAGGTAATAACACTATTAATTTATAGTTGGGGCGACTATTTACGGCCGCCTCACACGCTAGTGTGAATGTAAATAAATACTGAAAAGTGGATCCCTAGGATAACAAGTGATAAAAGTAGCAGACTCGGTTTTATTGAGTCTGCATAAGTTGTTAAGTGTCCCATTCACGTAAATGTTACATTACGATTTATTACGGTGACCTACAAGTGAATGTACAAAATGGTACGACGTATATGCGAAAGTAATGTTATACTTTAGATCCATTATGTCTTAACATGGAACGTTATTTATCGCATAGATATCGATCTGATCTGGGCTACTAACAGAAGCATGAAAGACACTGCATTATAAATTTATTCCAGGAAATGTTTTTTCTTTATGGATCTATATAGCACGAAACCTCATATAATTATCTCCCCACATGCCTAATAAAACACAAAGATAAAAGCATACGCGACGGATAATATCAGTTCTGGAAAAAGATAACATAAAATTACACAATTTGGAAACTAACACGCCTGAAAAGTCAAGTTCAGAGACCATTGTGGTACAATATAAATAAAACCAGAAGTAAGCGTGGTTCCACTACTAAAAGGCCGATAAAAGGCTCTGGGTATTGTTTAAACACTCATAGGATATGTTGTATGCCTTTTAATTTAGTCCTTTGGCTGTTACTTGTGATACGCAGGCCTCATAACCGCTGCTCCCAACTAAATTCCTGTTTGTTTATTTCGCTCTTCGGGGCATACAATGTTATAAGATCCTGGGACCGTACGCCGCTGGATATAGCGGATGAAATAAAGATACAAATATTGCTATATCCACCACTATAAACGCCAAACAACCTTTTTAAAATAGTATTATCGTAACTCTGATTTACTTTTAAAATATGAAAGTAATTGAACAACTCTTCTGCGACAAGCAATATTACTACCTGCCTGACTTCTATGATGACATGATTTACAAACTTCTTAAGATACTTTGTTATGATCACGTTCATACAATCCTCATTAAACATGTTAAACAGTTTATCATCAACGATTATTATATAACCTATAAATAGACGCGTTTTCATTGGCTAAAAAGTATTTTTTTAGAAAAAATATCTAGCGATATTGACCTGTTTTTTTAATATTGACCTGTTTTTTTGATATTGACCTGTTTTATATAATTGTTTTTTTGATATTGACCTGTTTTATATAATTGTAAATTGAGGGTTATATAATAAAACAGTTATGGACTTTTCAGCTGTTATACATGATGTTGATATGTACCAAAAAATCATTATTGACCTCGGCTATCGCCTCGGTCAATAATGATTTTTTTGGTGCATATCACATCATGTATAACAGCTGAAAAGTCCATAATTGTATATTATGGACCTGTCATTTTGCAACGCACCGCTCGTTTAGTGATTGACCCATTTAAAGTTTGTCACCATGCTTCACTCTTTGAATGTGCGATGACCGGACAGATTGTGAACCGCATGCTGACGTCTAGCTCAATTCTCTTCGAACGTTAAAAGTATAAATAAAAATCGAACAGAAAAAATAGCATTCAAGGACGACAGTCAACCACAAACACACACAGAAACAAAGAACAACTTTAAAGATGAATAAAAAACCAATAAGACATCACAAACACAAAAGTGTTGACAATAGGACTACAGCATTGGAACGTTCAGTGGCAAAAATGTCCGCTGGGGGGGGGGGGGGGGGGGGGGGTTAAACCACTTACCCCACTGTAATCCCATTACAACGGGACAGTGTAAATGAAGAAATCCCCGTCATGAGCTATGCATGCACTAATACGCAAATAAAACAAAAGTATGTTCGTGTATATATAATTAAAAAAAAAACAATACCTAGAAAGCCACAC